>KZ806871.1:749438-768141 GCA_000696205.2 Oncopeltus fasciatus
ATAGACTATATTATTTTGATATTTTTGAATTTTCTTATTTTTGAACTTGTATTCTTAAGGGACACTTTTTATCAGAATTATGAAATAAATTTTCATTTAGTAGAACAAATAAAGGGAGAGGATGAAGAGGAGGGTGGGGGGTGAGTTAAGGAGTCCTTCTAGAGTAGTTGTGCTTTGTGTTAATTAAATGCCACAGCATTGTATGACTTGCTTCGCAGTTAGACTCCTTCAAGCAGCAAGCTTTGTTGTTTAGCTTACATTATTAGCCTATTGTTTATTTGTACCTTTTAATTTTTATTGTTGCAACTAGGACAGAATCAGGTATACTGTCAGCTGCTACCTCTTTGTTATTCAAGGTGACTAATGTCCCAGATTAAAATTTATTTTTCTTTCTTTCTTTTCTTTCAAAAATTATTTGTAAGCTGCCTATTTTTAAAAACTTTATGAATTTGTAAACTTGAAAAAAAAAAAAATGTTTTCTTCCGATTAATTCCTGTCCATTAGGGTCATTCATCCATTTAAATTTTCCAACTTCTCTAGCCCAGTGCCCAAGATTTTCTAATTGGAGTTGCTTTCTTTTCTTGCGTCCACATCCTTTGGGAGCCATGCTGCTCTCGTTATCAGAGAATTCTGCTCGAAAGCAGTTTCCCCAATGTCACCATCCTGCTTTCACGGCATGAGCTCTATTTATCTCCACTAAGAAAAAGTAGAAAATATTTACACCAGCCCTGTTATTTTCCGCAACTCTTCGTCAATGATAACCCTTGGCTACTATTTAGTTACAGAATTCAAAGTTTGTTTTAAAGGACGCACTGTTTAAAACAAAACCCTGAGTTGTGGATTTTAGTCTAGGCAACTCTACAGGTCTTATAAGCACACATTTGTGTTAAAAAGGTGCATTTTTGTCCATTGGTTTATGTTCCTGTTTTTACAGACGGGGAAATAACTTTTATAAATATTATTTTTATAGTGGCATTTTATCTCACGAAAATTTTAAACAATTAAATGCAAGGGAATAGAATAAAAAATCTGTCTCAGCCAGTAATTTTAGACTCTCGACACTAGTGCTGAGAATTTAATAACTTATCAGGATAGTATCGGTGGTGTAAAAGGCTAACGCGCTTGCCCGGATAGCAGAAGATCCAGGTTCGAGTCCTGGCTTAATGAGTTAGATTTTTTATTCTATTCCCTTGCACTTAATTGTTTGTTGCAAATAACTTGTTTGCCTTTCTCACTCTGCGCCTATTTCTAATTTTATCCCTTAATCATTATTTTCTGTTACATTTAAACTCTATTTCAGGAATGACTTGTGAGTTTGGTATGAGATCATGCAACGATGGGAGCAAATGTGTATCAATAGAGGCCTGGTGTGATTCAGTGATCGACTGTCCAGATGGGTCAGATGAAGCAGTGTGCTCTTGCAAGCAAAGGGTACGGCCAGAGCGGTACTGTGATGGCTACTTCGACTGTCCGTCAGGGGAAGATGAGCTTGGCTGCTCAGGTAAACTTTCATTATTAAAGTTAAAACAGTTTTATAGTTATTTTCTATATTTTATTTTTTTCTTAATTAATTTTCACTTGTACACTTCTCCATTCCTCCAAACCAGCTCTGCCAAGTCTCCTCAGGGAGTGAGATACATTCGAAGACCTCAAAAAGTACCGGTCACAAAAATTATTAATTATAACTAAGAAAAACATGTTTTGAATGAATGTGAAGAATCTATACAGCCACATTGGCACCAGACTGTGAAGAATGTTTATTTTGTCTCATTTTTTTGTAAATTCAGAAATTTTACAAAAGTTTTCCATTCAATCTCGTGAGCAATATTTAATTACTATTAGAAAGTGAAAATATTTGGAACAAGCAACCTCTTGATGACTTTAATAAGAGGGAAGAGCCATTTTTTCCATTTCCATTTTTTGTTCCTTAAATCAGAAGTATTCCTGACTTTTCATTAACAAGCCTAAAGCTGGAAAATATGAAAACCTAAGCAAACATCGAATGAAAACTGTTTTTTTTTTTTTTAAATTAATAAACTGGAAATCAACACTACATTAGTTGTGATATCTCTACAAAACCAAATTATTAGGTTTAAGTAAAAGTGTCGCAAAAAACAAGAGCAAGTTCAACAAGTTAACAAAAAGTAAAAAGCTGTTCTTCGAAATAAAAATAACAAATTAACTGAATGAGTGTTTTTTTTAACCTGAAATAGAGTTTTTCAGTTGGCTCTTCATCGAAAAAAGGGCCACTGCATTTACTCCTAAAATGAAAAATGATTAATTAAAACTAAAATGGAAATATCTGAATATGGAGACAGAATTAAATTGCACAGTAGAATCTTAGAGCTGGAAACTTATGGGGTACCTCCGTAAATATTAATTATTACTGCAAAGAGAAATGATACAGAACCAAAATTATATTCCATCAAACATCCATTTATATAAGTTCAAATGGAGAGTTTAATGACTGTAGTGATTATTAGTAGATTTTTTTTGTTGGGGTTCGGTCATTGAATATGGAATCCTGGTGACACGACGCCTTCATGATAGCCCTGAAGATGGCTTGCAATGTTAGGCGAAACGTTGACAAGTAATTAAAAAATGCACATTTTTTAATTAATATTTTTAGGATCTGCTTTAACTGAACCCCTCCCCCCCAAAAAAAAAATATATATCTACTAATTCATAAATATATTTCACTCACTCCTTCAATCACACCATTACAAGTAATCGCAACATATAAATATTCGAGGACATCTATCTTGTGATATATGTATCAGCTGGTATGACATATGCAATTTTTCTAGTGTACATTGCGGATATAACTGGTAATGTATTTGGCAATTGACATACATTAGCAGGATTTTTGTGTTCGCAAATAAATGGGATACATTTTACTCTTTACACATTGCAGGAGTTATATTAATTGATTTTGAGAAGGATCCTCGAATTCTTTTTTGTACACTTATGCTTTGGTGCTTCATAGCGGAAATAATAAGGTCATGGACATCTATTATGTTCGCTTATATTCAAAATGGCTCCATATTAGCTGCCAGTTTAATGCCATAGACTCCTTTGAAATAATTACACTTTCTTATGAATAAGTAATAAACAAAATTAACAATTATTTTATGTACTTTTAAAAAATTTTCTCAGCAATTATTAAAAAGAAGAGAAATCCATAGTTACATTGGATTGTATCGGTTATATTGTTCCCAGTTGTTTAATTTTAAACTGTGATTTTGGCGTAACTTATTGCTAATTCCTTTCCACAGGTTGTCCAGAAAGCATGTTCAGTTGTGTTGATGTGAATTCATTTGAACCCCTTGAAAGCGTCTGCTTGCCTCTTGAAAAGAGATGTGATTTCATCAAGAATTGTAAAAATGGGAAGGATGAGAAAGATTGCAATCTTATTACTGATGTCCAGGATTTGAGTAAAGTGAGTCTGAAGAGCATATATTAATGTTTAATGGAGCTAGCCATATACCTCCTTTAATATATACATTGAAATATATTCCAAAAAGTAAAATGATTAGGAAGCCCACATTCATCCATGCATTCATATGCTTATGGAAACACATTTCTTTTTGTTTTAGCAGATTTTGCTAACTCAAGCAATTCAAATTGTTCCCGACTTTTAAAAATTTTTAGTTCATCAAACTTACATTAAAGAATCTAAAAATATAGTCTTTAAAAAATTGCCCATACTTTTATATATTATACAATTTTTATAATAACCATTGATCTTATTTAACATGTAATTAACAATGACAACTAGCAACCAAGATTTTGACAATGGTTAAACCATTTGTCAGAGTCTATAAACTATGGCAAAAATTGCAATGAACTATAATATCCGATAGTTTGATTTTCACTTATATTATACTAAAACCTAAATTACATATCTTAGTAACCTCAAAATTTCTAGATAAGAAATAATAAATATTATTCATTAATAATAACAATTAAGATTTATAGAATATAATTATATCTGTATCTAACTAGTTTCATTTATATGAAATATATATATATATATAGCTACCTAGTTATATATATTAGCAGATTTTCTATAGGGAGATCAAGCTTTTCTCGATAGTACTATTACATAACTTTAGAAAACTTTTGTTCAGAACTTCACCACATATTTTTATAATATAGAAATAAAATTAGATATTAGGCTTTTCATCACAAGCCCCTGGAATAATTCCTTTTTGGTTGAAATCGACATCCCAGATTTCAGTAGCAGGAGTGTGAGAATTTATAGTTGAAACAAAGGTCTTCCAGGTTTCCTTTCTTGCACTAAGAATGGTCCTACGGACTAAGGAACGTTCGTGAGTATATTGCCCAAGGTGTTCATCACAAGGATGTCGTTTAAATTTTCTTAATGCTCTTTTTTGCCTTTTTACAAATTTTGCACATTCATTATTCCACCAAGGGACTGGGATTTTATTATTGGACAGAGTGGTCTTTGGTATGACTTCATCAACTGCAGTTAACAGAGCATTTGTGATTTTATAATATAAATTGTCAATATTACAATCTGAAAGATCTATATGGGTTAGTTGGGCTAAATCCTGATAAAGGGACCAATTAGCCTTTTTAGTATTCCACCTATGTGTGGGGGGGGGGGGGGAAGCTATCTATCTATAAAGCTGACGAGTATAGGATAGTGATCGGAACTGTAGAGGTCTTGACTGGTTTGCCAATTTATTTTTGAGAGGACAGAAGGGCCTGCTGTTGATAAGTCAATGTGTGATTGCTTTCCCGTAGCAGAACAAAAATGTGTCGGGTAACTGTCTAGCTGTGACCCTCAAGTCAGTGCTGGATGAGTTCCAAAGAATGTTATGACTGTTAAAGTCACCTAGAAGAAGGATAGGTTCGGGTAGTTGTTGAATTAAATCCTCTAATTGTTTCACACTAAAGGATTGAATGGGAGGTAAATAAAGAGAGCAGATTGTGAATTTAAACGGTTTATTGACTGCTACTGCCTGAAGGTCAGTGTTCCAAGATATTGTTGAGAAGGATAGGATATTCGCTATTAACAAACAGACCCATCCGCTAGCAATCTTTTTCCCTGAGTAATCTTTCCTAATGACAGAAAATTTATTTAAAGAAAAATCTAAATTTTCTTTAAGCCTGGTTTCTTGCAAACACAATAAATAACAATCGGTGTTTTTTATGCGTAATTTCAAATCCTCTTTTCTATAAATAATTCCATTAATGTTCCATTGTGCTATTTTCATGATAAGATAACATGTTAGAAAGGAAAGTTAATTTGTATTTGCATAAACATGTTACAAAGCCCTTACACAGACACACACACAAACGTGCACGCGCGCACAAACAGACACAAGCATATTTATTGAGTCTTATTAGTATAGTGAGATTGAATACTTAAAGAACATGAAGAAGATGGTCTTTCTCTTTTTTCAGGTCTTTTAGAATAGTCTGGTGTAGTGTTATTTTCCTGAGAGGCTTTATTTTGGGAGATATTTTGGATTTTGGGAAAGTTTATGTAGTTGAGAAAGTTTAATTTGATTTTTGGTATTATTATCATGCGTGGCAAGCTGAGATATCATTATTAGTAATATTTAAGTTTTCTATATAATTAATTTTGGACTCTAATGCTGAAACTTAATTTTTTAGATCTTTCACTAGCTCTGTAAGGTAAATTGCCCCAAAATAGCATTAGTGGTGGGGAGAGCTGAAGTTGTTTGTGAATAAGTAGTGGGAGGATGTGGGTGATTATTAGTTTCCACTGAGGGAGACGATAATCTTTCCGCTTGCACTTAAGTGATTTTATTATTAATTCAATATTCCTCTATTTGTTTTTCTTTCTGAAAAGTAGGACAAGAAGAGTGCCAGGCAGAATGAGGACTACCACAATGTTTACAGTGGCTGTAAAGCATATATATATATATATATATATATATATTTTTTTTTTTTTNATAGAGGAAGATTTTTTTTCAAATTTATACTTCAGGTTAAACTCTGATTTTCCCCAAAAAATGTTCCTAATATTTTAATATAATATCTTCCCTGGATATAACTCATATATGTTAACTCATACATGCATGTTTTTTAAAAACCTTCTGTAGTCTGATCATAAAATTTATTTTTCATATTATTTTATGTTATTTATTCACCATCCACATATACATAATTTTGGTAATTTGTAAGACTGGAGAAATTATAAGAAACTTATTGAAAAAAAACAACAAAAACTGCTGAATATTTATATAAATGGAACATTTTATTCCAGTTAATTAATTACATGAGTCTGCCCCAGCTAAAGTGGATTTTTCCAAGTCTGCTGTTGTGGGTTCGAGTTCTGCCATGGGTAATCATTTATCAAGAAATAAAGTTTGCCCAGTGTAATAGGTGTTTAAAATAGGGTAGTTACCTGTAGACTGCTTCTCTCTCCATGACCCACTAAATATGTATATATATTGTTTATGTTTCAGGTATCTATTATTTCATATACTGAAGGTTTTCTTTTTAGAAATTGGAAAGGGCAATGGTATCCTGTTTGTTCAGCCATAACATGGGCTTCAATGGCTTGTTCAGCAGAAGTAGGCGAACTGACTGAGTATGAGATTTTTACTATTTTTTTCTTAGCAGATAAAAAATTGAAATTTAAGTAACTTGAAATGATTATATATAATGATGATGGCTATTAATTAAACTTTTCTCTTTCATATTATATCTTTGATGTTCTTTCAATAATTTTCTAGCATGTATTCTGCTGACCAAAGAAGAAATGAACGAGAAAGACATATATTCATTGTTAATTTAATGATTTTATTCATTCTGAATTTTTAATGAGAAATGTAGCAGTTTCTTCTTAGGAAGCCAAATGAAAAACTAGGCTGCTAGCTGGTTCTGGTTGGTTGATTGGAAAATAGAGAATATGTGCATTCACACACATATCATCCCCCATCCTCATAGGGAGAGTTTGAGATATCTCGCTAGATCTCTTGTTAGTCAGGCCCAGTCTATCTTCCTAGGGTTACTGTATGCTACACTAGCTTAGCTATTCAAATAAAATCTGACAGACCTGTGATCAGATGCAATCTACCTCAGCACATTTTAACATTTTTTTAATAGTCATGACATTCTATCATGTGGTTTACTACCAGCTATCATCTACTTGCAGATTATCAGAAAAATATAAATCTGAATGATTCCCTCTTGGATTGTTCTAGGATCTTCTACTTAGTTTGTCTTGTGTATTATAGTCTCATCCTATAATCATAGGAATTGAACTACCATCTATAAAATTTACTGTTCTCTTCAGATCATTAAAATGTTATTTATTCATGTTATTTGAGTGACTCAATCAAATTTTATGGCTAGATTTTTAACATTCAACAATTTTCAATTGGTTTTGACTGAGGAATATCAAAAATAACCCATGTGTGGATAACTGGCCGTTAGCCTTCACTAGTTTTCACAAGGAGAGAAATTATTCGTCTATCATACCATAACTAATTTTCTTTGTTAGTTTGGCCTGTTTTTAGAACATAACTTTCTGATTAGTTAGGCTAGTCTGTCATAAAGTAGCCAATTAAGCTTAGTCTCATTGTTATAATTGAATCTTCTTGGCTTTTAACTATTTTTAGCTATATGTCAGTCAATTAAGCACTACTTTTGTTCTTTCATTAATATTACTATTTCTTTCAAAGTTATTTATGTGAAGTAATCTAATTATATTTTATAATAGTTAAGGTTTTTGTTTATTTTATATTTGGTTTTATTATCATCTAATAATTCTATTTGGTAATATTTTCATATGATGATTCTTTAATTTCTACATTAATTTTTTTCTTACCACAACAATATGGATAAAATCAATTTTTTCCACATTTTATAAACTAATGATTAATTAATTTGAATCGTACAGGGAGCTAGAAAAAAAACACTACCTCAGAGAAGTACCTCTCTACCTTTTTTTTCAAGCTCCCTGTACGATTCAAATTAATAATGAAATGTGGGATTACTTTACCACAATTATCATAATGATTTGAATGATTAATTATTTTTCTTTCTGAGTTCTGTTCACTTTCATCTTGATTGATAATTATTATTATTTAAATACCATTTTCTTTGACCATAAATTTTTGAAAATGATTAATTTGTTTATACCAAATTACTTAAGAATTTGCCCAAAAATTTTGTTTGCCTATTTCACCAGCATTCAATGACACTTCCCCTTTATAAAGAAAAGTCTGTCACAAAGAAAAGTCTGTCACAAGGAAGCTGAAGGTTAAGTTAAAGTTAATCAAAGCAGATTTCCCAAATTTCATTAAAAATGGATGTGGCGGCGTTTTCGCTGGTTCGAATGTGACTAATAAAGAATAAATATTTAATATTAAAAATAAAAGAAAAATGAAGAAAAATTGAATATAATAGGTAACAAATTACAACTTACAATTTAGTTTCAGCAGGCAGCTCGGTCCTCGCTCTCACCTACAGTCCTTCCTCCAAAGCGGCCCTGAAATTAAAGGCCTCTAACTCGGCTAAGCGAAAAACCCAAAAATTCAGAGCACTTACCTTCTGGGAATGCGTGGCAATCATGGGTGGACGAGGAGTAATGGACTGTATTGTAACGGGGAGGCACATAAGGCGGCACGAATTAATAACACTTTTAGGAAGCGAAATGGCGGCGGAGAATACGTAAGACACTTCGTCTACTCCTGGAAACAGAGTGGTTCCTATGGGATCTGGAAGCAGAGTGTCTCCTATGACATCTGG
Source organism: Oncopeltus fasciatus (assembly GCA_000696205.2). Classification (NCBI taxonomy): domain Eukaryota; kingdom Metazoa; phylum Arthropoda; class Insecta; order Hemiptera; family Lygaeidae; genus Oncopeltus; species Oncopeltus fasciatus. The sequence goes on from KZ806871.1 coordinate 758,193, forward strand.
AAGCAGAGTGGAGTGAGTCCTATGAGAGGTAGGGGAGAACTGCTTTAGGCGATAAGGGCCGCGAGTCAGCCCCTGTGCCGAAATTAGGGCGCTCTGGCTTATAAAAGAGGATTAGGGCGCGAACAATGGATAAAAACAAAAGTGAATAAGGGAATTACATTTACAAGCTGGAGAGAACAATGAACGTAAGAGGTATGATGGCCTAATCTTTGCTCTAGAATGACGGGGAAGGTAGAGTGGGGAAAGCACACACCCCATTTTAGATACATTTTTCAATCTCCTCAAAAAGTATTTTAGTGTTAAAATAATGCTTTGGGACATAAACAAAAAATTACAATTTTTCACCACAAATTATATTCTGTAAAATTTTTGTAACTTAAAATAAAACAAAGATATTATGATTATAAATTTTGGTTTCCCTAAATACCCCCCTCCTCTTAAGTTCATCCGATTTCAGTCAAATATCAATAATTTCATGGGCTTGCAATTAAAAGCTAGTATTGGTTAGAATTTGGTTTCTATATGTTAAAAATAAAAGTTCCCGTCCAACACTCAAAATTACATTCTTAAATCTCTTTCTTAACGAGCTTTTTTTTTATTTTTTTCAGAGTTGTTTAACAAAAATGTGAAATTCCTATTTGAGTGAGCTTGTGCGTGCGTGCGTGCGTGTGTGTGTGTGTGCGTGCGTGCGTGCGTGTGTGTGTGTGTGTGTGTGTGTGTGTGTGTGTGTGTGTGTGTGTGTGTGCGTGTGTNGTGTGTGTGTGTGTGTGTGTGTGTGTGTGTGTGTGTGTGTGTGTGTGTGTGTGTGTGTGTGTGTGTGTGTGTAAATTATCATTCAACATAGAAGGTCTGATAAATACACATATCAAATTTAAAACATTAAAATAATTTTGAAAACTGACAACAAATATGTATACACACACTTGTATGAACACAGATGCCCTCTCACACACATATATTTTCATAATTAAGATAAAACAAAGGCTATTCATTTTATTTCAGATCTCCTAAGACAAGATTAGAAGAAATGCCAGACTATTTTGGGGTGGTTGCAAGTGAAATGGGAAACATTGTCAAGTTAACACCATTTTGCCAGCCTTCAAATCGAGCTGGAATTGCTCTTTGGGTCACTTGCCCTGATCCAAAATGTGGTACAAAACCTATAATCTCAAACTTTCATAGAATAAAACGTGACTCCCTCCAAGATTCAGGCCAATACATCAATCCTGAGGAACCGAAATTTCAAACTACCCCAGAAGCTATGGACTTCGTTAAAAAATTTTTCAACTCAGTATCTGTGTTTGATAGAAAAAAGTTTTATAAGCGTCTCTGGGGACCACTTGTTGAACCATACATGGGAGTGACTGAGAATCCCCAAGAGAATCAGCAGAAAAATGAAAGCTCACCTCGAGTTATATCTAACCCCACACAACTGTCATGGCAAGAATATTCAAGACCTAATCATTTTCATAATCAGAGGGTTAAATACTTTCCCTATGAAGAAAAGTTAATTCCAAATCCATCTATATTTAATTATTATCAAAATTATCCAAGCATTGATGTTCAGGATGAGAGAGGTTCATATTTTTTCCAAGGTAAATTACTTATTATTAATAAAATTAAAAGGTAAAAATATATATATTAATATTGATCAAATCATTAGTAAACTATTCATATTTTGAATGGAAGTTATGAGCTTAAGTAAATTTTAACTTAAAAAGAAAACAAATAACTCTTAATATTCATTTAAAATAAAATTTGAAAGATATTTTCATGGTTTAAATTTCCTTTAATTGTAAAAGTGAGAAAATCAAAGAAATTTTAAAAATTCACCGGAAAAACAACCATATGAATAATATTTGTTTTCTATTTTATTAGTCTTAATCATTTCTTTTTCTTGACTTAAATTCAAGACTTTTGATTAGAAGTAAAAAATAATGGGTATACTTAAAAAAATAACAGCTTTACCAGTATATGGTGATTTACAGAAAAATTTGTACTAAGTCTATAAAATATCAATGTCATGTTAATGCCTTAAATCCTAATTGATAAATTTTTGAGAAGTGAAATTTTATAAGTTAAATCAAGTATACTATTAAAAATGTTCCAATAATTGCATGAATTCCAAGAAATCCTGTAGTGTTAGAAATGTAGACCAATAAATTGATTCTCAAATACAGAATTGTGTTTTTTTGTATTCATAACATGTTAAAATAATTCACATTACTACAGTTAAAATTAACAACATGCTTCTTGGTGCAATGGCTGTAAATTGTATTTGTATTGTATGTATCCTATCAAATAGGTAGAAAAAATTATTAATTAAAATTTGGATTAAATGTGAAGTAATTTTATTCTTTATATTCCCCTACTAAAAAAAAAAAAAACTCCAAAATAAAATTACTAAACAATTCTAAATTAAAATATTTAATATCTCATTCAAATATTTTATTTTATACCTATTGCACATTATCCTAAATTATTTTATAAATAATCTTTGAAATTTTATCTGTAGCTGTAATCTTTCCTGTTAGTTAAATTCAGGTCATTTAAAAAAAAATCTCAACAATGGGAAAGATCCTACATTTATTTCTTTGTTTCCTACATTTGGTCTTTTAACTGTGGCTTTTATTTTCAATTTATACCTTTTTTCCCCTATATTGATTTTTTGGTTATTGAAGAATACAAGTTACATGCTAATTGATCAATCCATCGGTCTTGGCTATTTAAAAGGTAGTAAAACTACTGATTTACAAAATATACACAAACCAATAATATTTATGGCTTTTATTTTTTGATCATGATCTATCTTTAACCTTGTTTTCCCATTCAAAAATAAAATAAAATAATTATTCTGAACTAGTTGTTATTAAAGCCAATTTGAAGTTGTAATAATACTTTCTAGATGGTCGTCTGAAGAGAGAAGAGATTTTACGAGTAGTTGGAGGTAGCAAAAGTGAAGCTGGAGCCTGGCCTTGGGTTGTGGTTCTATATCAAGATGGAGTATTTCACTGTGGTGGGACTATTCTCTTGACTGATATCATCCTCACTGCAGCTCACTGTGTTCATGAGTTCGGCTCTTTATATAATTTTTTTCTCTTATCTATTTTTTCTTTCATTAAAAAGTCTAATGTGTCTGAAGAAAAAATGGTTTAAAGTATTAATTACACAAACCTCACATAATTATAAATAACCTAATTTAAGTCAATCTTAATAAACACATTTATTGAGTGAACATGAAATTGCTTTGTTGCATGTGATAAAAAAAATTGCTGTTCCTCGAACATTCTAAATTTATTTTTCACAAAATTTGGTTTGAAATTTAATTATATTAATATATAATAATTATATTAATAATAATAACATTTTTATTATTAAAACCAAATCCAGAGCAGGCCATAGAGGCCCAGGGGGGAAACACATAGTCTTTATTCTTGACCCAGTTATCATACCCATCTGGCATTTTGATTTTTTCCCTATCAGTGAAATTTGAACCTAATTTGGGCTAATGTTTCTGAAAGCCCTACAAGAATCTTTTGGTTCATTACAAATATAAGCACAGAAAGAAAAACCGATTAACCTTGTTTCATTCTGGTACTGTATTGTTTTATAATAAATATAATTTTGTGTTTGATCATCTTAAAATCTTTCATTTTATCAGGTTAAGGAAGCCTAGAATTTTTAACTTGCACCATAAAAATATTTGAAAATACTTTAACCCAGCTACAATTGCTGAGAGTTTTAATGCTATACTTGAATTATTGAACTCATTAAAACTAAGCATTGGGACTATGTAAGTGACAAAAAAGGAAAATCAGAGAAGGAAGAATATAAGCATAATAGTTCAGGATCAGAAAGCCAGGTCAGAGATTATCCCCACTGTTAGTAATTCTGAACTCTGAGTTGGCTTTAGGATAAACTCCATAGGATTTATCAATTGAGAAATCTGTTTAATTAATTCAATTTAATAAACTCAATTTTTAAGCAAAAATGAATCCCCAGTAAAATGAATATTGGCGAAGATATTCACAAATTTAAACAATTTCTTTGATTTAATTGATCGCCTAAGTGAACTTGATAATTTGACAAAAATGTTATTTTACAGCTTAACTCTTCAATTCAAGTATTTTTTTAAATATGCTATAGAGTTCCAAGGTAAACTACCAAATTATTTAAAATTAAAATTTTAGAAGAAAATGATTCAACTAGTTTGTCAAGAGAAATGTTTCTAATGAAAACTTGTTATATGTAAAAGGAGTCCTAAATGGCATTAACCGAATGAACAAATCTTGATTCAGAGGCAATTGCTACAAGTCTGGTCAAACTAGGCAAAGGGTAAATGAATGTCCTCACTAAAGAGTCAAAGCATATCTATGGAAAGGTATTCAAAATTTGATGCTAGAGTTAGGGATGAATTCACTCAAATAGGAATTTGAAACAGAAACATTTATCAGCTCTACGGGATTTTCCTAGAAAAACTCTTTGCGGCTTGGGGAAGATAAAAACAAACAAGACGTAAGTCCTAATAATGACTGTGATGTAAATCAATGAAATCTCTGATCCAACAGTGGAAATCAATTCATTGTTCAAAGATCATAATAGTGAAAGGCTAGTTGTCTGAGCTTCGGGAAGAACAAGAAAAAGTTGTAGATTTTTCAGTTAAAAATCCTGAAAAATCTACATCAGAACTATATCAGAAGATCAGAATGCTGCTGAGGGTAGTCAGAGTAAAAGACAAAATGGAGGCTAAGATTTTAGCATAAATGTTGCAGTCATTCTGGAGCAAACTATCTACTGAGTAAAATATAGTTTATAAATAAAATATTCAGATGATAGGGTGTAATAAAAAATTTTAAATAACCATAATGTCATGAGTTCTTGTAAAAGGAAATTAGCCAATCATTATTCAACTAATACACTTCATATAACAGATGTATTGCTTGTCACAAGCCTCAAGACAAACAGCTTTCTGTGTCATGATTGACAAAAAATGGTTTTCAGTTGTTATTATAGATTATAGATTTGTATTATGTCAGGGTAGCCTGCTTGTCTCCCCTTAATGTAGATTTCACTAAAAAATTAAATGTAGTCATATAGTTCTAAAGATTTGGTCTTATTTTTCTTTAAACGTAGCTTTTATGATTTAAGAATAGATTTAAGAATCAGCTGCCCATATAAAGCATTTATTCATATTAAGAAGCAAATTGAACAGAGAAATAACTTCATCAGGCAAAGTCATTAGCCTTAGAGTTGGGAGTGACATTAAACCAGATGTCATAATGCCTGATGGTTGAAGATAGTAGAAGCTACCAACCTGAATGGAAAGTCAGGCTAAAAAATATACATGGGGATACTGAATTTTATAATGAAATAACCCTAGTAATATTCATATATCAAATGATGAGGTATTCAGTGGAGAAGCCAAATCAATACTTAATCTCCTGAAGAATGGAGACTAAGAAAAGTTTAATTGTTTAATAAAGTCACTCCACGGTGGTCTGATGAATTTTTAAATAAGAAGTTTTACAGGCTTTGGAAGTTGTATCAAAAGACCTGCAGCCAACAGAATTTGATCTTTACCTTTTTCTCAGAAAGGATAATGATGTTCATCTTGTGATTATGTATATGTGAATGGCATAGTTCTCACCTGTTAAAGGGATGAGTATATACAAAATTTCATGTAGAACATCATGGAAAAGTTTAGGAGGACTTAGGCATCCTGAACACTTTATATTGGAATTGAGCTATGATATAAAAATAACAATAGAAAAATTAATCCTGGAACTACTTGATTAATACATGTAAGAAAGATGCCACCCACATGGAAACTGGAAATAAATTAGATAAACCTAAGAAAGAAATAGAAGAAAGTATGTTAGCAAAACCTAATTGGAAGCATCTCTCTACTGCAAAACTTCTAGAGATCTCTTTCGCTGTTAGCTTTCTGAGTCAGTTCAATAAATGTTATGGAGAGTTACACAGAAAAGTAGTGAAGATCATATATTTGAAGGATACCAATCTTTAATAAAATCTTGGATATTAAAATCATATAAAACATTTTTGTTAACCTTCCAAAAATTGCATGTGATTAATCATCTACTCATTTTTTAAAATCCTTTTTTCTATTTATTAAATGGATTGTTTTCCCTTTTATAAATTTTTTTTAAACATATAATTAACATATAATTTATAATTTGTTTCAAGCAAAAAAATTAAATAAAAACATATTTTTAAATTTAAAGGATGATTTTACAGTTTTGAAGACCACTATTATGAGGTTCATGCAGGTTTACTTAGGAGACTTTCATTTTCTCCTCAGAAGCAGATTCGAACAGTTGATCAGGTTGTTGTACATGAGGATTATGACAGGTAATAATTATTCCAGGATAATATTTATGTTTTCATTTTAATAAAGATAGAGAATGGATAGCTAAAGAGAAAAAATCATTTATAGTAAAACAATGATGAACGATGTGGCTCTGATACACCTTTCCCAGCCATTGAAGTTTAATAGGTGGGTGCTCCCAATCTGTCTACCACCTCCTAAAGAACCAGGAATGCCACAAGAACCAGTACCTGGAACACTTTGTACAGCGGTTGGTTGGGGAGCTGTATATGAGCATGGTCCTGACCGTGAGTACTTCAATAAGGAGAAATAATAAAATTACTTTTATCTTTAAGTAAGTTACCACATTGCAAGAAGGGAATTTTATTTCGTTCAGAGTAAATGGTTTTGGGTTTGGATTATTGGTAATTATTTAATATTTTTCTTGATCATAATCTAACTTAAACCTCAACGTATTCAATTCAAGAAAGAATGGGGTGTCACACACTAGAATAGCTCGTTCTAATTGAATGCCGCATCTATAATCATGTATTATTTGGATTAAATATTGTGTGAAAATGTAGCTATTAATATTTATATAAATTCTATTTTAACATCCTATACATGAGCTTTTTTCATTCTAAAGATCATCTCTCTAATGCTCAGTTTTTTTACAGTCTCTTAACAGCTCTGCTTCAAATAGGTATTATCTTTATCAGAATGGTTTCATAATTTTAAAATAGATGATTTTTTTTTTTGGTTTTCGATGTAACCAAGTAATAACAGGTGGAACAAATTTAATCCCAAGTACATTTTCTTTATGTTTAAATTTAAGTTTGATAACTTTCATAATATTTCTAATATTATTCTTCCTTAAGTAGAAATTCATTTTCAATTTAGGTTGGGATAGGAGAAATTTTTGTGGGTGCATGTTTTATTTTCCATGCAATGTTTTATTATACTTACAGCAAAGTAGTAAAGAAGTATTTTGATTTTTTTTTTTTTTTTTCAATTTCAATAACTTTATTTATAATTATTTTATGTTCAAAAATTTACATTTAATAATTGTTTATTTTGTGCATTTAATAATTTTTCATTTTCTTTCTTCCTCATCTATTCTGAGGAATAATCTCAGAGACGAGCCCGTGATAGTCTTTCATGTACCTATCTTCTCTGATCTGAAGAGTAGGAGACTATGCAAGGAGGGAGTAGAGGGGGAGAAAAATGCCATTGCATTCACTCCCTTAACAAATATCTCTATGCTGACTACAGAAAATCCCTTGGCCACCTCTTCTTGGGGTGTCTGGGAGGGTAATCGGTATGCTCATGGGATGCCACGGAGAGGACTTAGGGATTGGGAAGTCCTTGGAGGTTAGCATGTTATTGGGCAAAACTGGAAGGGATGATTTGGGGCACAAAATGTTCATGAAGGTCATAGTGGATGGTTTTATTGGATATGTTGGGAGAAGCTTTAAGGATGTTAAGAAGGACTTTGAACTGGAAACCCTGGATACGCCTTATGTTCGAGGGCTTTGCTATGCTTCTCAATTCAATGCTGTATATCCAGATAGGTCTAATTAATGTCTTATAGATAGTAAGTTTATATTTTATTTTATACTGTTAATCTGGACTTTTGACTCAGTAGTCTGCACAGCTGTCTAAAGCATCTGTTCACTTCTTGTCTCTTTGTACGTCAAGTAAGTCAGTCTTCTAAACCTAGAGGACTGACTTACTTGACTAAACTAATCTACTGTCAAAATAAAAACCAGGGTAGTGGACTATGCATGAAGGAAAAGGAATGTTGTTAAGGATCACTAATGGGTTTTATGGATGACTTTCCAAAGGGAATTGCCCTAAGTTGCAAGGGTGGAGAAATAACTATTGTAGGATTGTAAACTGTGAGAATTGAGCTCATGCATTACCAATCAACAAAGCCAAATGTAAAAAATACAGTTGTCAGGTTGACGGGATCTCTGCCATCTGACTCTTGCAATGTGCTTGGCTTTAATGAGATCTAGGATATGAGAAGGTAGAGGAGGTCTAGAGGGGGAAGAGCAAGTTGAAGTTTGAAATGAAGGTAGGGGAGAAGCCTACCAGGCACTTCTGTGGAAAAGGGTTGTGACGTAGTAGGTAGCATTGTCTAGGTCTAAGGGTGCTTTATGGTGAATGTTGATGACGAAAGGAGATTAAGGAAAAGTATCATTAGGGCCCTGGATAAAAGATGGAGGACATTCTTTGGGTAGGGAGACAAGGATAATTTGGCCATGTTAGGGCTGTGATCTGTTCAGTGGTGTGACTAAAAGGGATTCAATCCATGGTGGACAAATAAGTATAGAATATCTGGGATTTTAGTGGGATCAGCTGGTCAGTGTAACATGGTTTCAAACACTGATACCATTCCAAAAAAAAGACAGAAAAAGAGAAATGACGATAGGAGGAACCATTTTGGATGAATGAATGCTCTGAAGAGGGTCTCAAGAAGAGATATAGGAGAAGTAATAAAGGATCTAAAGTACAAAGAGAAATTAACAGGGATACTTATTGACATTGCCATGAAATAAGCCTGAATGATGAATAATAACTATTAAATAAAATAGATTTATTTTGTTGGGGTTCCATCCAAAAGATCAAAAAAATTCAATTTAAAAAAATTGGTATTTTTTAATTATCTGCCAATGTTTCGGCTTACATTTAAAGCCATTTTCAGGACAATCATGAAGGCTTTGAGGGGACTTCGTGACACCAGGATCCCATATTCATGACTGAGTCGGCAGATAAATAAAAAATATACATATTTTTAAATTGAATTTTTTGTATCTACCTTGACCGAACCTCTACAAAAAATCAGCTACTAATAATCTCTACGGTCAAAAACTCTCCATTTGAACTATTAAATAAATTTTCATTCTGTAAAATATATTTTTTAAACTAATATCCACTAAGCAGTAAATCATTAAAGATTCTGATTATATCAAACCTTTGAGAATTCATAGTTAGTATTATTAATTTTCTCACTGATAAAGGTGGTTATTTATTTTTAGCTGATGACCTACAAGAAGTAGAAGTCCCAATATTACCCTACTGTACTCATCAAATTGACCAAATAGGAAATGATATCTGTGCTGGTTACCCAGAAGGTGGAATGGACACTTGTCAGGGAGACAGTGGAGGTCCTCTTCTCTGCAGGTAAAACAATTTCTTTATCTTATTATTTCCCTTGTGAATTTATTTAACTTAAAATATGACTAAATTAATATTCTGAAAATTAGTATTTCTAACTTCTTAAATCATATCAAGCCTACAGGAATACTTTTAAGGTTTGAGCAGTTGTTTCAAACCTTACAATTGACTTATATGCTTAAATTTTCTTTAGTACTTTTACACAGCCTAAGTGCCTATTGACATTGGACGAGGAGGAAACAAAATACATGGAAAAAATACATTGAAACATATTCTCTTGGATTTCAGGCTAAGTATCTGAATCCTAGAAAGAGAGAAAGGGGGAAGAAAAAGAGAGTGAGTGAGAAAGAGACAATCACACTGTAAAACAATATTACTTATAATTTATATTCTATAATAAAAATTAAAATTGAAATGGGGCAGTGGTGTCACACACTAGAATAG
>KZ806871.1:774518-785017 GCA_000696205.2 Oncopeltus fasciatus
AGAATTTACCAGAAGATATATATATATACATATCCTTGTGTAAGCTCATTTGCAATTCCTTGTATTCCATAAATTTTTTTAAAAATGGTGGTCTGCTGTAGACCAAAATTTTGTTTAGGTAATAAATTGCTGATGAGTGTATCAAAATTTATATTGGTTAATTACTTAATGATAATTTATTTACTAGTTACTTAATGAATTACTTACTAATTAAGTATCTAATGATTGCAGAATTAATCAGATGATAATTTCATCTAGAACTTGTGATAGTATTATTGATTGTGAAGATGGTACAGATGAAATAAATTGCACGTGCAAAGATCGATTGGTGCATCTAGCACCCTTCAACATATGTAATGGAGTAACTGACTGCCACGATTCTACCGATGAGAAGAATTGTCCAGGTTAGTACTTGTGATGACATTCATGTTAAAATGATGATTTATTTCATTATAAAGCTCTAGGAAGAAGCCTTACAAGCAAAGTTTATAAATGCCAATATAAATTACATTTTCCCATATTTAGTGTTTTAAATTTTGACATTTTATTCAATATTAGTCACTTGAGTTAATACTGACAGATAAAAAAGTTTAACAGAAATTTTCCGTAGCAAAGCTGTTAAGATATAGGTGTGATAGTTGTCTATCATATTTCATTTTCTTATTATTCACAATGGAGGCTATTTGAATATTTCATTTTAAAAAAGGAAAAAAAAAAGGTTTTTTCTCATTTAAAAATTATCTTCTAATATCATGGATTTCAGAAAAACATATTTTTATTTTATTTCACTTGGAATAAAATTAATATGAATTAAGATAATTTAGAATTTAATGAATCTGCTTTCCTGGGTTTTTTTTTTTTTTTTTTTTTTTTTAAAGAAGGCCTATTTTTGTGTTGCATTCCTGACTGCAAGCAATCTGAAAATCACAATAAAATTCAAAAAATTATTAAATGTCAGCTTCCAAAGCTTCAGAAACACAGATTCAGTGTTATAAATTTAAATATTATAAATATTAGTGCAAAACAATAAAGATTTTGTTGCTAAAAAGCAACGATATCCACTGAGTAGATAGAGCAACTTATAGTACTGTAGTTTGATCATCTGCTCTTTGGAGAGCACAGTTGAAGTTAAGAGCTCCTAAAGATAACCCATTAGAGCTGGAAACCTTTGATCGACAAAATATAAAAATTATAGGGAAGACACCCTATAATTTTTATGTTTTATAACCCACAATCTGGCTGAATCTCTGATGATATAGAGAATTCAAAATAATACAAAATAAATAATAAATACATGCACTCCTTCTATTTAGAGCAAGTTAATGATAATACTCATTATATTTTAAAAGATGAGGTGAGGCAGTATTCAATTTTTTTAAATCTAAATTGTAAATCAAGTAATTTTGTTTTTATTGGGGGGATCTATAGCAATTCTATTGGTGGGGAAGATTTATGCTAGTACTTGTTGTTGGCTTCAAATAGCGATAAGATATAAAAGTTATATGAGTTCAAGGTAGTATTCTGGACAGCTGATTTCTTTTTTAGTTTCTTTTTCAAAGAAACAAAATGAACACTTAGTTTCCTAATTTGATTTTTACTACCATTACATGATTTTACATAAAATGAAACAATTAGTAAACTTTGAAAATATAATGAAGAAAATTATATTTATTTACACCCTAACATTTTTTTTTCACAGCCGTCCCACGGTCCTCCCTCCCCCCTTGCCGACGTCCGCAGTGGTTACTGCCTCCGCGGTTTGTTCCTGTCCTCCCATTTTTTTTTATTTTTTAGTTTTTTGATGTGAGAGCTCGATATGTATATTTCCTATTTTCAATTATGGTCTTATTTTATTTATTTTTGAAATTCTTCCCTTTTCTAATTAACATTACGAGGTCTATATGAAATTCTAAGGTCATAATAATATTTGTATTTTAATGACTCTTGATTTTGTTTTTGACATGTATAATAACATACATCTTTGTTTCATAATTTTCTTTCAGCTATTAAGAAAAGATTACATCTTTCTGATTAAATCATTAAATCCATATATAAGATCCATAGTTGTCAAGTAATGCACAATGGCAAGTCTTGGAGCCCTCTACTGGGGTAAAACTGATGCAATTGATTAGATCCACTCTGGAGATGCCGCAAATTAATTATATGAATTTAAATGAGAAATATTAGAATTTATCAAATTCAAAATTTCAAAGGGCAATAAATGTTTTAATCCTATTTAATGTTTACCTGAACTTCATAATCCCTTTAGAAGCTTTCTTTTAGCCATTCAAATCCCATTTGACTTCTTCAAAAAAGACTCAGTTTAGGTATAGGTTTCAAAGAAGAAATATGACAAAGTAGAACTTATAATTAAAAAAATGAGACATTTTAAGGCATTAGGAGAAAAAAAAATTCACAAAAACAATTTGTGAAATTATTAAATATGAAGAGGAAGGTGTCCTTGTCCAGCGCTCTGCCTGACACTGATTTGAAAAATTTAGCAGTAGAAATAGAACATTGAAAAGGAAGAAGGGTTCTAGGTGACCATTAATGGATATTGATGAGGTTCTGCAGTTAGCGAATCAAATCTGTCCACAAGTTATAATGAACTTACCAGGAATACTGTTAGTACCCTCTCCATGGGGAAAGTGAAAAAGAGAAGTATAGTGGTCGCTCAAGAAATAACTTCTTAGCAATCAGCTAAGAGGCTAGAAATTTGTGGAAATTTATTGAAAACCCCTTCTTATATGAGAATTTACCAGAAGATTGTCCCTTTCAAATACCCCTGAAAGTGAGTTTACTGGTTAAATCCGAATACCTGTAAGCACAAGCTGAATTGAGGTCAAACTGCTTTTCCGGTTGCTATAATGTGGTTGTTAAAAAAAAATTCATGCTTTACATTTTTAAAATTTTGAAGGTCTTTAATCACAAATTTGTTTCTAATGGATGATTTATGAATTCTGAAGTCTACTAGGAAGACTGTAGGCGAGTTTGTCTGAGCATTATCCTGCTTTGATCAACCAAAAATGAGTCATATTTTAACAAGATAATGCTCGTCCTCACACTTCAAATCGAGCCACAAAAAAGTTAAAAGAACTTCATGGGTTCGAACTCTTGCCTCTCCTTTATATTGTCCAGACCTCGCACCATTGGATTACCACTTGTTTTGATCCCTGGTTTTTTGTTGTTTTTTTTCAAGGGAAATTTAGTGGAAGATGAACTTGTGGCCCAAGATTTATTTGACAGTCACCCCACAAATAATCTACCAAGATTGAGGTGACATCTGGATATACTAAAATTCCAGTACTAATCATTCCAAAATTAAAAATTTAAACCAATGAACATGAGATATATGGATAATTAGATGTAATAACTAATTGTAGAATGATTTTTAACTCTTGTCTATTAGCATAAAAGTCTAATTGTCTAAATTTTGGGGCAAAAATTCTGGAGGGGAATTATAGGAAAATTTTCAAGAAAAGATAAATATATGCATGTCTAAATTTCATTTAGAAATTAGCATGTATTGTTTAGCAAACACTTACATTGTACTTAACAATAAATACATTGATTTTATTTATTGTGTTGTTACTGTTTACTTTAAAATTTTGTGTTTCATCCCGTTTGAAATGAAAGACTGTCTTAAGTTCATATATAACTAATGTCATCAAAAAAGGTATCAGCATATTATTAATTTTAGATTAGTGAATGGCTCATCTGATTTGTTATTGTATAATTAAATAGCTTATTCTAATTTTATTCTTCATATTTTTCTAGCTAAGTGTTATAATGGTAGTTTCTTTTGCCATAAAAGTAAAACCTGTGTGCCTCAGACTTATAGGTGTAATTTGGAAAAAGACTGCTACTTTGGAGAGGATGAAGAAGATTGCTGTAAGCTCTTCTTTTTTTTTTTTTTTTGTATGCATATTTTTCAGATAATCATTTGTTTTGTATGAGTTTTAGTCATTACTATATAGTTTGTGTTTAAATGGTGTAGTTATTTATTTTTTTAACTAATTAACAAAGTATTTATTTATTAGATGCAATCATTCAAGATGAATCAGATGCCTGGAAACAAAATAATCTGACAAAACTTCCTCTTCTTCTGAATGGGACAGCTGTTAAATTTTCAGAAGGTTCATGGAGGCACGTATGCGTCCATACTAACCATGAGGCTGTAGCTTCTCTAATATGCAATCATCTTGGATTTGGGTAAAGAATGCTTTCAAATTCCAATTACCTCTAAACAGTAATTAAAATCAATGGACATTTTAGTCGTTTAATCATCTATGTGCTTCTCAACATGACAGTTTTACCTATTTATAAAGAAGTAACACATTTATATACACAATAAATTTCTAATGATTTTAAACTTTGGGCCATTTTTTTTCTTCTCTAGTCGTTTCTAATTTGGACTACAGTCCTCCGGTTCACTTAAATGAATGAATGAAATGTTTTTATTTAGGAAATATTCTTTCTACAAATTAATGTATAACTACCACTAGAATTAATAGCCCACCAGTTAGAGTACAGTTTGAATACTTATTCTAGTCTTATAAAAGGAAAAAAAATAAGGCAATAATTCAAAAATAAAAACTCTCATTGGATTGTAGACTTTAGTAATAGATGTTGATACCATTACTATTTTGACCTGGGCATTCTCTTTGGCAAATATTATATTTTCACACATTACTTTGTGTTCCTAAGGGTTCCTTTGGGATCCTGAGTACCCAAACTGGATACTTGCTCGTAAGTGAATCTCTTACCTTAATGTTTTCCTTTAAATATTTCCAATTACTACTTTTTTTTTTAATTCTGTAATTTCCCTTGTTAAAGCATAGCTTTCTTGTTATTTATTATAAGAACTTCAACTGTTATTTTAGACAGCTATGAGCATTATGGCTTATCCTCAGCATAACTATTGTTTTTATTTTTTACTAGTCATGATTCAAAAAGCTAGTCTCAGTAACTTCCATATCACTTTTTCCTTGTTTTCCTAGAGTCATAAACAGAAAATGCAATCCCATCGATCCAATGGAGGGGACAAGGAGGGCTCATTTAAATTAAACTTAAGGAGCTCATAAATTGAATTAAGAAATAGCTGACAAACCATTCTGCTATTGCTGGATAAGCTTTTATTCTATTTGACAAGGTCTCAGTAATGTAAAAGAAACAAATATAAAATAAAATAATCTTGTCTTTACCCAAAAAAGTTCATAAAATCTCTATATTACTATAAAATTTCAACTTCCTATTATATATATATATATACTCTAACAATTATATATTATTATTTTTTATTTTATAATTGACCCTTTAACTTAATCATTTATATTCAGTAATAATACTTTTGAACTAACTAAAGGTATTTTATGCCAAACTAATTTTTCTTTGTAACTCCTTTTTCCAAATGAAAGAATACTATTAAATTTACTAGGCCTCTCTCCCATTCTGTTTTTCCTGGTATTTAACTTCATTCTTAGAAGAGCTTTTCAAAGAACAAAAAGACTGCAGTGGAATGACTCAAAGCCTTGACAACCTCTGTTACTTTGCCCGAAGTTTCAGGGACATGCATAATGAACTTGATGACCTGTTATCAAAGGTTCTAATAGCTGGTTTAAAAACCAGCACCTCAAAAACAGAAGAAATGAGAGTAAATAACCAAAGCCAGAAATATATATTAATAGTAATTGAAAAAAAAAAAAAATGTTGCTACCTGAGATATTTGTTAAGCCAGGATTGGGAAACAAACAAGGATATATGTGGCCGCATAAGAAAAGCTTAGCAGGCCCTCTCTCAGCTCTGCTCTTTTTGGGGGAAAAAAACAAATCCAAAAGTTGTTTAACAGCAATATTAAAGCTTTATGGCAGTATGCTTGAGAGCTTGTAAACTTAAAGAACAGACTTTCATAAACAGTTGCCTACAAAATGCTCTTAGAGTGTGGTGGGTTAAAACTCTCTTCAATGCTGAATTAGAGGTATGGATTAGATAGAGAACTATTGATAATATTATTAAGCAAAGTGAATAGAGATCGCTAGGCCACACTCTGGAAATATCACACCAATTTAGCATGGTAGGGTTTGCACTAGTTGGCATCAATTTGCCTCACCTAATAAATTTTTTCAAGTTCTTGTGTAATTTATTGATAAAGTCAAATTTTGTATATAAATTAGATAATTTTTAATAGGTGATGACGCCAAAGGGTGAAATTTTTTAAAATCTTAGTTTTAAATTTTTTAGTTAAAATCATTTTGAAATTTTTAAAATCACTTGAGTCCAGATGATGATGAACTTTGAGTTTGACAAAAAGCAGGTATGAAAGTAGGCATAAACACATTTACTTGTATTACTTGTGTAATATGGGAGTGTTTTACTTATCAAGTACAACTGACGGAGTAAATGTACCGGTGGGGGGGGGGGGAGAAGTTGCTTGAGTGCCTTGCTGCACTTCTAGTCTTGTACCATACTTTTTTTCTTTTCTACTGAAGCATTTATACTTATTTTCATTTTTTTATATAACTATATTAATATTCAGTGAGGAGTGAAGAGAGACTCCTTTATTTTACTATTTGTGGTTTCTTCTTTTTATATGTTCACTGCACTCTTTATCACACCTGTTCTTGTTTACTATATATTTATCTCTCTTTCTTTTTTTAGAGTTGTTAATGATTTCAAGAAGATTAATGTTAGTAGACACTTAAATGTCAACAATAACTGCTCACATCTTTACCTGAGATGTTCTTCACCCTTGAAACAGTTGTGGTTGGCACCTCTCTTCAATTCTGGCTTGCCTCAGACACTAGCTCTGCTTTTGTCTGAGAATTGGCTTCTTGCTCCAACTGCGGGACTGCAATTTAGGGAGTGAGTTTTTCAATGTTATAAATTTGATATAATAGAGAGTGTTTTTTAACATCTAGAGTACAAATTTAATATTATCCAAAACACCCATTACATCTGAGAAAGTTAAAACTTCACTATAATACACTCCCATGGAATGTAAGAAATTTACTACATTAATAATAACATGAATTTATCAGCTCTGAATGAAATTTTCAACAATGCTTTATAATGAGTATGACAATGGGATCACTACTTTAGACATTTTCTAGCAATCTATTTCAGCTTAAAAAGGGAAAACACTTAAATTAAAATTAGTTTAAAACAATATAATTAGTTTGGCCAAAATAATTTTTAAGTTACATGTAAGGTGGTAATTTAAATTAGTTGTTAAATGACAGTCATGAAAATGGGATCTTGGTGACACAACGTCCCCTCTCACCTTCATGATAGCCCTGAAAATGGCTTACAATGTAAGCCGAATAGTTGGCAGATATATCTAATAATATCTACCATAAAAAAATAAACAAAAACTCTCCATTTGAACAATAAAGAACATTTATTAATTAAAACAAGAGAGCAAACAACATATTGAGTTCAATTATGTGCTCTATGTTTGTGCATCTATAAGTTATTAGGTGTAAAATTGAATTTTATAGCATTCATAAAAAAATGCATGTTAAGACATGAAATGGATAAGTTCAAATCCATTTTAAAACCAGTAAGACCACTACATAGGTTCATAAGAAGAATACACAAGAAAAAGGAAAAATTAATTAAAATATAAATAAAACATATATATAAATGTATTAAAAATTAAACTTAAATATAATGAAAGGCATATAGTATTTATTGTTATTATTATAGTAAACAAGTAAATTTTAAAAAATTTATGTCCAATGAAGTAATTATTTAACTCTTCTGAAAGTATAGAAACATGTCTATATATGATAATCAAACAAAGAAAAATGAATGAAAATATGAAACTGTGTGTAATCGACTACATAAAATGTATACTGAACATATTGGAAATAAAAAATTATTAATAATATTCATAAGTGTAAAATACCAAATTGGGTGATGGGGGGAGAGAGACTCGTGCTCAATTGAGTCTACATCATGACTGATCTGTTTTTAAATTTTTTTATTTTTGATCATTGTGGAAAGGAACAGGAAACGGACATAGGATTGAGGAGCAGATGGGACGGTTTAAATGGCTTGAGTTTCGGTACACATCGCTATAGGAAAGTGGGAAGGGAAAAATGCTATGGGGTGGTCATATGATTTTTGTTTTAAGATGTAAAAAGTTTAACTTTATGGGGAAGAAATATAGTCTTTGTCTAGACTCAGCTAAAATTTGTTTCACAAGGTTGGGTTCAGTCCTAAAAAAATGTTAATTTATCAAAGTTGAAAGTAAGTTTGTTGTTTTGAAAGGGCTGTGGTGTTTTTATTGTTTTTTTTTTCATTTTAATTTTTTTTCATCCCATATTATCAAAGGATTTGACACCTTTTCTTTTAAGTTAAGAAAACTGTCTTCCAACCAACTCCCATACTTTTCTCCACTCCCATATACAACTCATTTCATTTAGATTTGCCCATCCTTAGTTTGTATAAATTTTCTTACTATAATTTGCAGTAATTTTATAGTTATGGTTTTTGATACACAGCTCTGAAAAAGGCCTGAAATGGTTGGCCAGAATAAAACACATTCACCCACTCAAGCACACACACAGGCACGCACCCACACCCACTCACACACATTTATGCTTCTCCAATTTATGATTGGTGAAGATCAATTGATTTTTCAAAAGTCATAGTACCAACATGAATAGCCTGATTTTTATAATACATTTGCTAAAAGAAAAAATAAGAATTATGGAATGTCATTCTTTAAATAACTAAAAATAACTAATTCTATATTATAAAAACAAGCCATCTGTTGGTGAAGAAAAAATAAAACTTATTTGTGCTTTCTCTCTCTCAGTATCAGTTTTTTCTCTGTGGCTTCAGTTGCTTCTAGTTTTACCAATTTAATTATGTGAATAAGCCTCTGATCTTTTGAGAATTATGTTTTAGAACTATTATATTCACTTTTTTTTTTTTTTTTATATAATATTCTTCTAATTTATTTTTTCCAGTTCTAAAGTATTTCTGAATACTTGGCTTGGCAAGAGAAATCTGACACTTAATATTGAAGGACCTCATGATCGTTATATACGTATTGATGGTTTAAATAGTATTGGTGATGGACAAGTAACTCTTCTTCATTTGGAACAGCCAGCTGAGATAAATCATCAAACTGTTCCTCTATCTTTCTTTGACTGGTAAGAATTCAGCTTTTGATTTCTTTCTTCATACAAATGAAACTACTTCAAGATAATATGAACATGAAATAAATACCATTATTCTGGCTTGTTTAAAATGTAATTATTAATTCCTCAGGCCTACTCCAATCAATGAGAATGAAAAATGTGAAGTTCTTACTATGACGAAAAGTGGAAGAATTATCTCTATCCAGTTGAAGCCAACAAGCTGTAAGGAAGGGATAAGATGCTACAACTTAATCCAGAATGAACCACCCTTATGTGACGTAAAATAGCAGTTTGATATTTTTTTTCATTTATTATTTATAAGTATTAAAGAATTGATTGTTTAATGCCTTATTAAAATGTAAAAGATACATTATCTTATGAAAGTTCCACTAATTTTCAATCTAAATAATTATTTTAATTTATGAGATAAAACTCACTGAGGATCTATAGAAAATAAGAAAAATAAATAAATAAAACTGATGAAATTATTAACCAGTTTAATAAGAACAATTTTTTTATACGAAATGAAAAAACTACTTTAGTTATACTTATCATAAAGTAGTTACTTATTGGTAATGATATATATATATATATATATATATAGCAATCAAGAATCAAGAACAGGTGGAATAGAGAGTGCAGTGCACACACACACAAAAAAAAAAGGGATCTCCCGCCCTTCTTCAATAAGAAGTGAAGAGATACTAATAACTTTTTTCTAAGATGATTTTAGTTGGGGTTCAGTCAAGTTAGATCCAAAAAACACAAATTTAAAAAATGTATTTTTTAAATTAAGGATTATCTGCCAACATTTCGGCTTACATTGTAAGCCATCTTCAGGGCTGTAGAAATACAATGTCATGAGAATACAATAATAATTGAAATTAGTATAATAGAGAATTGCAATAATATAATGTGATATCAAGAGTATGAATGTAGAAATCTATGTAAAACTAGAAAACTATGTAGTTTTTCATAAATTTTTAAATTTTCTTACATAGCTTTCTACATTCATACTCTTGATATCACATTATATTATTGCAATTCTCTATTATACTAATCTCAATTATTATTGTATTCTCATGGCATTGTATTTCTACAGCCCAGAAGATGGTTTACAATGTAAGCCGAAACGTTCGCAGATAATCCTTTATTAAAAAAATACTTTTTTTAAATTTGTGTTTTTTGGATCTTCCTTGACCGAACCCCAACTAAAATCATCTTAGAATAATATCTACGGTCAACAAACTCTCCTTTTGAACATAATAACTTTTTTGTCCACTCTCTATCCCACCTGTTTTTGATTGCTACTTATCGCAGCTGCAAGTGTTTCATTTATATATATATATA
>KZ806871.1:795702-808854 GCA_000696205.2 Oncopeltus fasciatus
ATTAAATTATATAATTAAAGAGTAAAATTTTTTTGTAATTAATCCGGCCTCTGTTAGAGTTGGTTTAAAAATTTTTCTTTTAAAGTTTTCTAGGCCATTAGTTGTTGTTGGTATGAAAAAGCTACAATAAATTAAGAATTTTGTAAAGATTGCTAATGTTTATAATTTGAAAAATGAATATATTTAACATTAAGCTCAGTATATGTGTAAATTATGACCAGGAACTTTCTTTTAATTCTTATCTTCTGAAGGAAACCTTATTTAAACCTGGATGAGGCAAAACATGGAGAGGAGCTGAACAAACTAACAAGGACTCACTTGAAACTGATGTGACATATAGTACTGTTTGATTTTTCTTTGCTTTCCTTTCAGAGGTTTTTAAGTGCAAGTTTAAAGCCCCTTGAATGGCTACCCTTATTTATACCTTCATTTAGAATATACTAACTAATTGCCATAGGATAAATTATTTGAAATCTGTCAGCATCCAGAGCGAACCATATCAATAAAAATAAAGAAATCACTGAATTTCTAAATGATAATTTTAAAATATAATTAGATTATCATCATGCTTGTTTTTACTTGCTTTTTTAAAGTACAACTTCCAATATCAGAGGCTATATGCTATGCAATAAACTTACTTCTGCATTAAATTTCAATGAAAAAGGAAGCTGTTTCTTATGAAAGCTATCAAGCTCGAATAAATAAAAACAAGTGAGTAGACCACCTAATTACACATATCTAATAAATGAATTTCAATTCTACATTCAAATAAGATCCATTTGATTTAAGATTTACATTCATTTAAGTAAGTTGTCAGGGATTTCTTAAATGAGAAAGAAATTCTGAAGAATTGTGCTACTATTTGTCATTTTGATACCGCACAAAAAACTACCATTCTCAAAAGATATTTTAGGCTGGTCTTCATCTGTAATATTCTATTTACTTATTAAAAAAAATATAATTTTCTCCTATAAGTGAGTTAGTTGTAAGTGGCTTTTATAAAATTGTATTAAGTTTGATAAAAACAATTTAAGTGTATTACTGTATATAACACAGTCTAGAATTCGTTTAGCAGTTTCTAAGAAAATTACTCTCACTCATGAAAGTTCTGTCCCTTTAGGAAAGAAGGATTGCTGTACTCTCGACTGCATGGGGAGCTGGTACCACAATGTATAGATGTTAACAGTGAACTGGCAGCCAAAATATGTGCCCTCCATGGGGGCTACAAGCTTAAGACAGCCCACTCCAGCTGGGTCCCTTATACATATGTTTTAACAGATGCTTTCAGCCGGGTTTATCTCAATAGCCAGTCCCATATTAGTCTCCGTGCAGACAGGACATTTGCTACTACTCAACAGAGCCCCAATAATTCCTGTTCAGCAATGTACATTGAATGTTATTAATTTTTTTTTAAATATATATTTTTCATTTTTTTACAGTAAAGTTTTCAGTTTTCTATTTCTTAATGAAAAAAGGAATAATACTTTGAAAATACTCAAAGAAAATATTTTCTAACATAATTTTTATGTAAATAATTTGTAAATAAATACCTTTTTTTATTTAATGAATCATACTCCTTAAAAATTCCTATCTTTCCTGAACCACTTGAAAAAACAGTCTAATGAAAAAAAAAAAAAAAAAAAAACTGCATAACTAAGCAAATTTTTTTGTTTAATTAAAAAAAGGCATAAATAAGAGTAAATGTGACATTATATCACACTATTTTGATAGAGCAATAAGTGAAAAAAGTGCATTGGACAGGTCATGCTCGGTTTTAATTGAAATCATCCTTTCAGGTGCTACTACTGTATCTGTTTTACTGGAGTGCCCATTTGAAAAGCAGAAAAAGTAAAGAAAGCTTGACTTGAGTAGTTAATGGGAACAAAATGGACACTTGCCAGGATAGCAAATCTCCGTTTTATGTCATATGTGCTCTGTTCTGTCTTATCTGTTAATAAGGCTCAGAGGTTTCCATCACTACAAGATATGCTTTCTTTGTCTAGAATTAGACCCTAAAACATATTATTGGAGTTCTTGTGAGAACCTCATACCTCATTTTTAGAAAGAATTTCATGAATAGAAAGTGTTACAATCCTTATTCTACCACCTAAAAAATGGTACATCTGGAAGAGATGTTTTCACTTTCATGTGGCAGTTTGCTTTTTCAGTTTTGCCATTCATGAGAACAAAGTGTTTGGATATGCTGGGCCAAATAGAAAATGTGTTATTCATAAAATAGCACAGGCATCGTGTTGCACACAGAAAAAAAATGCATTTAAAAAAGTCCAAGGAAGAAATAATTTATTAAAAAATATGTATGTACATTATTTACAATTAATTAATGAGACTGAAGTATAACTTGTTACCAAGAAGTTCAATGTGATTTTATTCAATCACTTCATCTTTAATCTTAGCCTAACAAATTAATCAAAATTTGTTATTAAATAAAAGGAAAAAGAGCGCTTGCCAATTTAACTAATATAATATTAAAAGAATCAACAAAAATGCAAGAGTTATTGTTGTCTTTTCCCTTGCTTCACTTTTGTTCCTGGACTCCTTTTTTTGGCTTTGTTATAGACGACTTTCCCTCCCCTTTTAGAACCTTTGTTTCTAGTTTTCCCTCTTGGTTGTTTAAGTCCTTTACTTGAGGTTTTCTTGAAATTTGCTTGTGGTTTTACATCAGAAGCCCAACTAATTTTCATGCCAGTTCTTGGTTTTTTCCTTGGCAGTTCAGTATTTTTATTATCTGATGCCGCTCTCTTCAGAGATGATTTTTTGCCTTGAAAAAGTTCTGAAATGCATAATAAAATGTGAAATTATTAAAGAATAATGTTGGTAATTGCTACTTAAATATACTTTGGCCATAAAAATAAATTAAATATAATCTATCTCCCTCTCCCTTTTATTTTTTTTTTATCTTTTCCCCTCAGCTGTAACTTAAGAGCAACTATCTAAATAATAGGTCTAAATAGGTACAATTTCTCCACCCTGTCTTCCAATAACTATAATAATAACTAGACAGTTCAGAGAAAATTATGGCAGGGACCTTTTGGTTAAATTTACTTTATTATAATGACACTAACTAAATTAAGTGCTTTTTCGATTGAATTATGAATTAATATTATTAGTTAAACCGGCAACTGTATTCACAAGCTTTTTATATCGTAAAGCTTAAATTGTTGTGATTATTTATAGCAACAGAGGTAGCCTTAGTATAAGAGACAGTCTGGCTTAACGGTCTTTTGATATTCCTGATATCGACTGCATTTAGAGATTCAAAACCTACTTCACTGAGTATTTGCTATCATTTAATAAACCTCATTTCAAACTGTCTGGCATTTATCCCATGTTTATTCACTCTTGTTAATCTAACCTATTTTCTGCCTAAGCTCTATTATTTTATTTTTTTCCACAATACTCTAATTAACAGATTAATCACATTCACACACACACACACACGCACGCACATATATATAATTCAAAAGTTATTGCTAATTCAAAGACTATAAAGAGGATGCAGTATGATAGTACATCTATATATACATATAGTCTAAAGATGTCTTTAGGCAACAAAATATTTATATGTATATTACAAATTACTCAATAAAAAATATACTAGCTAGTTGTACTCTATTTTAATATTACAGAAAATTTCAAATGATCAACAATTTTGAATGAAAATAAAGAAGACAAAGTAAAAATGTCATGAATGGTTATTTTAAGCTTTTGATTTTAGCATCTTCCTTAAATCTAATAGAGTTAATTTTCAATTGTGACTAATAAATCTATACATTTTTATAACTGCATCAATAATGGATAAGTTTGAAAAAAATGTTACTTATCAAGTAATGTTTTATATAACTAATTTTAATATGCATGTTTAAAGTGACAAACCAGGCTCAGGTTCTTTTC
Organism: Oncopeltus fasciatus; assembly: GCA_000696205.2. NCBI lineage: Eukaryota > Metazoa > Arthropoda > Insecta > Hemiptera > Lygaeidae > Oncopeltus > Oncopeltus fasciatus. The sequence continues at coordinate 799,615 of KZ806871.1, forward strand.
CAACTTCTTTCCTGTACCAATCTGCATCATCATCCTCATCCTCAATGGGAGCATCATTAAATTGGGATTTATCCTCAGTACAGACAACTTTAATCCCTTTCTTTCTCATCCCTTCAAGGCTTTTTTTTTTGGCTTCTTCTTTCTGTAGCTCCTTGCGCTTGACATTTTCAAGCTGTTCTTTACGCCTCTTTTCTTTTAATTTTCTGTAGGAGAAATTAATTACATTAAGTCCAGAAAAGAATAATTAATAAATAAAAGACAGAGATTGATTAAAATTCTATTAATTATATTAGTAACTCAATCTTTTCAACCCACAGCAGTTGATTCTGCACTAGGTATCCCAAACATGGAATAGTAGCAAGAAAAAAGTATGAGCCTCTGTCTCAATATATAAAAATTGTATTACACTTGACTTACTGTAAGTGACACTTACTTTTTCTCTAACAGACGTTTCTTTATCAGCTCTTTTTCTTCCTCTGTCTTAACCACATACTGATGAAATAAGACCTCACCCTCCATCACTCCCTCTTCTACTTTTATTAACTGGAAAAATAAACAAAATATTTTAAGAGAGAAAAAAACAGATTAATTTGTGTAAATTAAGAATGAATATCTTCAAAAAGAAAAAAAATATTGGGAAAGATATGAATGTTAATTAAGACATTAATGGGTGAGTAATTCCTAAATAAACTGACATGAATGGCTGAGTAATTCCTAAATAAACTAATCCTTTTTATACAATCAATGCCACACTCCCTGCACTATTACTATATCTTTCACAAAATACTACTATGGCAGATTAGTTGATAAGTTTCATTCTGTCACTAGATACTTTTTTCTCTAAATGATATATTTAAGAACTTCATGACAGAATAGGTCATTGTTTAGCACAAGTTAGTAAGTATATACAATTTTTTTTTAATTTTCAATAAACAGTGACAAATTCAGACTAACTTAAATCAAATTAATACTATGATTAAGCATTAAACCAAGGTTTTTTTTGTAGTGGATTAAATAAGAGATGCTGAATTATTCCCAATTTGATAACTAAATTTTACCAGACAAAAAATCCTCTTTTTTTTTTTTTTTTTTTTTTTTTTTTTTTTTTTTTTTTTTTTTTTTTTTTTTTTTNCGTTTTAAATTTTTTTTTTTTTTTTCTTCAAAGAATTACTTTTATTTATTAGCATCGTGATTTTCGATCTTAATTGAATGCTTACTGATATCCACTTATATTTTCCATCTGTGTGAGATCAATGGGAAGCTGCAATCCTTCTTCGTTTTCCCCCAAATTTTATCAATTTTTTTTTTTTTTTTTTATTTCCTCAAATGAAAGAGTTCAATTTTGGGATTTCCCAACCATATGAGTATTTAATGCTGCTACATTTCGTATACTGACTATTTTCATAAATAAATTCTAATACAAATTTAAGGTGTGCTGGAAGCTTAAAATTTTATACTAAGTTAAGTCACCTCTATATTTGGAAACATTTTAAATTCCCATCCCAATGTATTTGAATCAGGGATTTTTTGGGACAGCTTTAACAGTTGGTCTTCTGCCAGTAAGAAAGTATAGATTTTTAAATTCCTATGACTAGCTCCGCCTGTCCCTTATGACTCAGAGTGGGATTTTTCTTTTTTGAACCTATTATTTTTATTTAATAATTTAAATNAGTTATCTGCCCATCGATACTCCATTTCCAAAAGCCCTTGACGATCAGGTAAGGGATTAATTAAGTAAATTATATCAGACATGGCTGAATAGTTCACCGAAGTGAAACAAAGTTAGATTGAATGGGGCTGTTGTTGACTCCACTGGAGACCATCAACCTCTAACCAGCCTGATATTGAGGGATCTGTCTTGGGAATCATGAGCCCACCAGATTGTGTACTAGCAGACATTTGGACTGACAGGAAAATACCTTTTCTTTTTTCTAGGGCGAGGTAAACTAAGCAGGTTTTCACAAATATTGGTAATTTTATATAGAAACAAGAAATAAGAGAAATAATAAGCTCGGCAAAACTAGGCGAGTAGTAGAGTGAAGACTCAGGCACCTTAGTAGCATTCCTATATATCATAATTAATCGGACATTAATTAAATTTGTAAATCCTTCTTAAATGCTTTTCAAAAGTTAATAAAGAAAGATGAATCACTAATTAATAAAATAAAATTGGTAATTGAATAAACTTCTCTATAAACATTATGGATCAGGAGTTTCATATTCCACAAAAAATTGCAAGAGAAATGTACAGAAAGTAACAGTCGAGTATGTTACACAGTCAACACAAAATGCAAATACTTCAAAAATTAATTATGATTCCATAGAGATATAAGTGGTAAAAAAAAAAAAATTTACCCAAACAGCCATTTATAATAGAATACTAAGAAATAACTAGGAGTTTCTTCATATAAATTGTATTAATTACTATTCTAAATAATACTTAAAAGAACACCTAAAATCATGAATGGATCATCTCCATGTCACTCAACAGTAGCTGCTACCAATTATTTATAATCACAATTATACCTGAAAAGAGACTCGAGGACCATATTCAGTCAAGCGAATAGAAGCTAAATTTCCTTTTGCTGTCCTTGGCCCTACAGTTTGTGGTAAGCCGACCTTATTGTTAGGATCGTCCTCAACTTCACTGTCACTCAACAACTCAGCTCTAAAAAAAAGGAAAAAAATACTCATTTACCTCAATAATTTAGACTATTAAATATGAGAGTACATGTTAATCTAAGAGATTAGTCATCTGTAAAAGAAGTACGAGATAGAACTATTAATGTCATTTAAATCAATAAATGTAAAATATATATAAGACTGAATGACTAACTTGGTTTACAAAATCAAAAAAGATAATGAATGGAAAAGGTAACGTCACATAGGCTGGCTTTATACCAACTGGTTGAGAAGAATTGGTTGGGGAGAGGCCTTCAACCAGCCTAGTACATTCTTTAAAACAATTTAAAACTTTTGTCAAAATATTATAAAAGATAAAATTATATTTACCACAATTATGTTTTATCTAAAATACGGAAATCTAGGGGTAGGCTGTCCGTTCATACTATATTCAAGGATATCGCAGAGCCTACTGGTTACGCAAAAAGAAATATTATCAGTTGTGTAACTAGTTCTTTTGAATTGATAATTGATGCTCACATTATAAAAAATAAAAGATTGCACCCAAACTGAGGCACATCGAGTTTTGAAGAATGACTGGAGGATTACAATTTTCAAATTACGTAGTTTTCTAGCAATACTATATGCCCGGGGCACGCACGAAGTAAGAGCATTGAAAGTATCTTATCTATGGTCAAAAATTGGGGTCCTTCTTTTTTCCAAGACACAATGCCCAGAGACAGATTTATAAATTCTGAGATTTATATACTTTGATAAAAGAACCAAACAATCCGAAAGGTTACAAACCGATAAATATGCACTCATTTCTGAACTATGGAACAGATTTATAAGTAACAGCCAGGCCTATTATAAAACACATCAAAATATCACAGTGGATGAACAATTGTTTCCAACTTAAGCCCACTAAGCCACATAAATTTGGCATTAAGTTTTGGTTAGTGGTTGACGTTAAATAGAAATATATTTTGAATGGTTTCCCTTACTTGGGAAAAGATGACAGATGATGCTAAAATTCATTGGGCAAGTATGTAACGTTGAAATTAGCTGAACCGTATTTACATCAGGAAGAAATATCATGACCAACAATTTTTTTACAAGGATCCCACTAACCAAAAAATTGCTTGAACTAAAGACAACTTTAATTGGGACCATCCGCTCGAACAAGAGGGAACAACCAAAACCAGCAAAAGAATCAAAGGACAAGATGCCGTTATTTTCATAAAATTTATATAAATCAGAAGACTGCACACTTACTGTGTGTAAAAGTAAACTGAAAATAAAAGTCCTTCTTCTAAGCACCAAGCATAGAAATATACAGATAGAGGGCAATAGAAAATATGTTCCAAAAACTATTATGTTTTATAATGAAACAAAGTTTGCTGCAGAAGTCGCGGACCAGATGGCAAGCAAATATAGTGTGAAAGCAGGGGGTTTTCGATGGCCCCTTCATGTTTTTTGCAAAGGGTGTACCGGATCGAAAATATCCAGAAAGGAGTTTATATTTTCTTTAGCCCATGAATTAGCTAGAGAAAATAAGGAGAACATTCGTCACAGTTAAGACGTTTCAGATCAGTCACCTTCAACATCAGGAGTGCGAAAAAGTTGCCAAGTGGGCTACTGTAATAAAAATAGAAGCAGTAATTGCTGTATGCATTGTAAAAAGATTGTATGCAGAAAATGCATGAAATAAATTCAATACATATGTAATAAATGTCCTCAATAAATATGATTATGTAGCTTAAATTATTGTAGTTTATATTATTGCTATCATTTCCATAATAACTTTTAAAAAATGTTTGCTTATTAATTTTTTATTTTTACATGAAGCCTTATATTGCCAAATACAGATTTAGTTAAAATAAATTAAAAAAAAAAGAAAAAAGTAAATATGTATTTTCATTCACTGGTCAATTTGACGGATGCTCGTAGAGATAGGTATATAAGGAACGCCCATAAACCTAGTGTTAACTTGTAAGTATTTAAAAATTTTAGTCCTATTTTACTTTGTATTTATTTATTTTAGTTATACAACAAAAAAACTAAAAGTTAATTCTAAATCATATTATATCCTGACAGTTTCTAATTAAAGAAAAATAAACATGATTGAGTTATCTTATTTTATGTCTACTAAGCTACCCTATTATGAATTTCAACTAATACAATCAATACCGTCATGTTTTAATGATTCAACTTATTCATGACTAAAATAAAATTTATAAAAATAAGAAAAATAAAGATTTGCAAACATATCTGGAACAAACCATATTTTTCCTAGGATTCCCCAACCCTAGAAATCCTTATCTGTCTTCCTTTGGATTATTAATGGCATTCGGACATACACTGACAAACTGGTACTCGATGACAAGATATAGATGTAGTATTACTGACAGAAACACAACTAACTAAACAAAATAATCTAAAAATTACTGGCTACCACACTTATAGGACAGACCATCCTAACGGGCAAGCTTATAGTGGAACTGCACTTCTTAACAAGAAATCCTATACCCATCGTATTTTACCCTCCAGTCCTACTGAGACCCTTCAATCCACAACAGTGTCTATTCCTACATCCACTCCTCCTATCACACTTTCAGCAGTGCATTGTCCACCAAATAAGCCAATTACTACACCACAATTTTTCATATTCTTTAAAGATCTTGGTATCCATTTCCTTGGTGGTAAAGACTACATTGGGGAGCAAGGACTGCCAACTCTCATGGCTGTGCTTTATCTAATGTGGTATCAACCCAAAACCTCATCACAATTAGTCCTTCCTCTCCAAACTATTGGACCTCTGATGTGAACATTTCCTGATATCCTAGACTTCTTCATTTGCAAAAACCTTACTTATCTTCATCATTCCACTTTGAATTAGATTCCCAACTCTCCTAATGTTATCTTTAACTCCTATCCCCCCCAACAAATGGCCATTTGTCTAGGCTGGTTTGTTTAAACTCTCACAGAAAAGTCACTTGACCACAGAATTTCTCTGAAGACCTCTGATGAACTATATGATGCTTTATATTCCTTTACCATAAACCTTCAGCAACGCATATGTATGGCTAATCAAACCAAAATTTACCAAATACTCTTCTGAGTCCTCTTCCTTCAAGCACAATGAGTACTGCTAAGGCGCTTTTTGGATGTTTCCCAAGCATTCAATAGTCTGGCAAAGCAGCCCAGACTATTTTTAAACAAAAGTTTAAACTGAAATCTATAATCCCTAGTAACACTTACCTAATCCTTTAGTCTTACTTATTCAACCGCTTACTTATTTTATTAGATTACATCGATTTCAACCAAGTGGAAGCGAGAGTTCTTCTAGGTAGTATACTTGGGCCCATCCTTTTCAACCTATTCACTGCTGCCATCCCCCTCCATCCAATTACCCCCTCAGCTCTATTTGCAGACAAGAAGATTATCCTGTCTTCCCACCCCGATCTTAAACTGCTTCTAAAATCCTACAAGATCATCTCGATGATAAAATCAATGAAGCAAAATGTGTTCATTTTAAAAAACTTAATGAAATTAAACAATGTTCCTTTACCACATTGAAATTCTGTTCATTACCTGGGGTTCCATCTTGACTCACGACTCACATGGGGCAAAAATACTAAAATTAAAAGACAAGAACTCAATACAGCATGGATGACATGGACTCCTATACAGATTCATAAATAAGAACTCCAAACTTTTTATGATAGAAAACAAACTGATGCTCTACAAAACCTTGAAATGACCAATCTGAACATAAATAGAAATCTGGGGTGCAGCCAAACCTTCCAACATCCAAATAATCCTCCCTTCACCACAATTTTAATACCCCTTTCTTTCAAGACCTCATTTCCTCCTGATTTACTCTTTTCCACAGTCAAATGCTATATCATCCTAATCCATTAACTTAGACCCTGTCCTCTAACTCTAACCCATACAACCTACCCCGTAGACTCAAACAAAGATGGCCTCGTGAGAACTTGTTTGTATAATTTGAGAGTGGTGCCATTAGTCACCTTCTCTCCTCAAAAGATTGAGTGTACTTTTTGTTTTGTTCTTTGTTCTTCATTGTAATCAAATTACAAAATGTTTTTATTTAAAATTAATGAAAAATTTAGTGTAAAGGGATATATATTTCTAGAATCAATTAAAATTATGCACAGCAAACAGGCATGGGAAATGCAAGCAACCAGCCTGCAGGCTTTCATTACTTCATGCAAGCAATGAAACACAGCAGAAATAACCCTCAGTTCTAGTACAGTGAAATAGAGCTCAGATGTAAGGGCTATTGAAATGGTGGAGGAAAAAAAACTTAATTCACTAAATTGATGTAAACTTGTTTCCTAAATAAATCACAATAATTTAATTATTAAGTTACCTTAACTTAATGAAAAATTACCCATCAATCAAAAAGCTTATACACACTTAGATACACTTCAATACATATCTTACTTTAGCATGAATTCTGAGACATCTGTAAAGCGAGATAAGTCTGGAATTTTATTCCTCCCTAATTTTTTAACAGCTTTAGAAATCCCAACAGGCATTGCTCGCACAACATAGTGTCGAAACTCAACTATTTTGGTCTCAGGGTCATAATTAAAAAGAACACATCTGGATATATTCTTCAAGTTAACCTGAAAAAAAATGACATAATTATTAGTTTATAATTTGAAAGAAATATACCTTAGACTTTACAGCACATTTCCTAACTGTACTTCAAGCTGGCAAAAAAAATAAAATTTTTAGTAAGGTGTCTCATATCTTCAACAATAAATCTCAGAATAGTTTATTTTGCAATAATTTCTTAGTATTCTATACTTCAGTATTTCTAACTATCTAAGACATTTTTATTATCTAATTTAAACTCTTCATCAAAAAATTAAATAAGATACTTTAGCAGTTGTGAATAGTAACTTCCGGCTTAGAACTTAGAAATCAGCCTTTCAAAGTATAAGCTCATGTAGTTGGTAGGGTGTTGGTCTAGCCCATTTCAGAAAAAGGACAAAATTGAACAATTTTTGCTAAAGAGAATTGATATAATGTAATGGCAATTGAATATAAATTATATTCCTTTGCATGGAGTCTCCTATGTTGTCAACCAACTAACAGATGATGAAGGTAAGGATGAAAGATAATGAGGACTATAGATACTTGTGTAGTTAGATCCTATCATAATATAGTCTGTTTAAAGTCAGTATTATGGTTGTTTCCAAGTATCAGGTATACTGCCTTTACTCCCAGATTTATTTTTTAAACTCCATTGTTGTGTTACATATTATTATTTATTACTGTTATTAATATAAAATATTTTATATTATTCATTTAAAAAAGCAATTGGTAAGCTTTAAAGAAGCTGAAGATGATAAGGCAACATCGAAACTAAAAGTAAATTAATTAAATAAATAAGAGAGACAATATCTTAAATCAACCCTTAAAAATCAAAATTTCTATATTCTAATCTTTTCTATCATTACAAATAAAAAAATTGAAAATTTGAAAGTTAATTAACTTATATCATCAATAAATTTACATGATATAGTTAGTGATTAGTTTGAAACTTACTGTAGAGACATTGATGGTAGGAAACATCCCCTGGAAAGTAGCAATCATCAACTTTATATGTGGATCATCTCCAGTAAATCCATTTAGAACAACAAGAGGTGGGTTCAAAAAAATTTTATTGAATGCATACTGCTTCCTAAGGGATGAGAGGACGTCATTTGAATGGGTGTAGCTATGTATTTTGAATGTCAGTGTGGGGCCTCTTGGAAGCTTGATTATTCTCATATAAGGGCTGAGGACAGTTTGTGTAAATATAAGCATGTGGGAAACATGTAGCATACCAGAAGCAGCAACAAAATCTTTTATGGAGTTGCTTTTTCGAGCCTGTAACATTAATTAAAAAATTAATAAAAAAAAATCTTGACAATTAATAGCATCACTAGTCAAACAGACAAAATCAAAAAATGGGCTAACTATAAATTTTAATTTTGAAATAAAATTGGCCAATATTAAGTGTTCAATTTACATTAGGTACAGGGCTCTCACAATTTTTCGGATTATCAAATGATCATATATTTATTTATATTGATTACCATAAGCCCTTTTTTTTCTTCAACTCTTACAAGGAAAAAAATAAAATTGGGAGGATAATATAATAATCCTGAGCAAAATATACTGCATTAGCGATAATTTATGCATTAAGTATTATGTAGAATTTTAAATAATTTACAAGTCATCTCTCTACCAGGTATGCAAGTTTAAAATGTCGTTTATTTCTTAAAATATATACACAGTAATTTAAAAAAAAGTATAATATAATTCATTCAAAGTACTGGCCCTCGCTTTCTACACATTTTGTCCATCTCTCAGGCAATATATGGATACCATTCCAAAAGAATGCTTCATCTTTATTTGAAATCCATTCATCGAGCCATTTTCGTACGTTTTCGAAATTGTTGAAGTGTTGCTCCGCCAATGAGTGTCCCATCGATGAGAAGAGGTGATAATCAGAAGGCGCCAGGTCAGGTGAATACGGCGGGTGGGGTAGGAGTTCCCAACCAAGCGAAGAAATCGTTTCCTTAGTCAATCTGGCTG
>KZ806871.1:809334-841152 GCA_000696205.2 Oncopeltus fasciatus
AAAAAAAAAAAAAAAAAAAAAAAAAAAAAAAAAAAAAAAAAAAAACCAAAAAAAAAAAAAAAAAAAAATGCAAAAAATACTTTTTATTCTTCGAGAATATTTACATTCTTGAAGAATATTTATTGAGAGCTCTCAAGCATTATAGCTGAGAGACAAGATGCAAACTCTTTGATGCAATGTTGGAAATAATCCTGCTTTATCTTTCAGAAATATGAGGTTGTGAATATTTCGATATGTTGGGAAAATTACAAATCCACATGTATTGCAACTCTAAAATTTACTGCACTTACTCAAAAATACACCAAATTATTATGTTTACTTAGAAAGTGGACGCACTCGTGTTCAGCAATGAATCTTCAACAGAATCTTAAATTGGTGATTAAGATTACCTAATATGTAAAATAATAAACACTCTAAAATACTATTTCCCTCTAGCTTGAACTCTCTGATACAACTAAGATTATTCCATATCACTGGGTGCTACACCTTTAAGATTACTTTTAAATAATTAGGACAAGAAAACTAATATGGCTTATGGATAAACTGGAAACTATAAAGTCCAATAAAAAACAGCTTACTAGAAATTTTGAAGAATAATTTAATTAAATATAATTTCTAAAGACTTGAAGAACTTGATGTAACGTTAACTTTTCTGTTGATAATGAGTGATGGGGATAGTATACATGTGATTCTGTTTTGCTCTGTTTATGACTATTTAAAGAAACAAAATCCCAACAAGTATTTACAGGTATATGATGGGAAAAACAATGATACTTTTGAATCACAAAATATACTGCTTTTTTTCATTCTTTTAAATTTCCTTACTTTCCTATAACTATATTTTATTATTACGTCTCTTTCGACCATCTGTAGAGTTATCATTAAGTAGATTAAATAATAAATAAACAGAAAAATATTGTATTAGAGATAATTACCCTTAAATTTATAGCTGTATAAGGTTCCATCACATGCCTAAAATCCATCATAAGTCTTATTATGTGTTTCCCAACTAAGCCTCGATGAAAAATAAATGAGTGAGGTGCTCTTACAATCTCTTCAGGTTCTGCTGCAGCAGCCTGAGTATTTAATTTTTTACATCTTCCCTGAAACACAAAATGTAAACATTAATTATTATTAGAATAAATTTTAAAATAGTAAAAAAATTTGAAAAGGTTGCCAACCTTCTTCTTTACTCCCATTTTCAAGCTTTTTATAACTTTACTAAATACAAGGTAAACATAGACCTGCACGTGTTAACAGTGAACCGCAACATAACCTACAACGTAAACATTTTTAAGATTAGGAAATGCAGGCTGAAAAGTATGACGTAATTTGCAAGGGAATAGCTGTTTGCAGCTCTTTGGTAAAAGGTTAGCACATACAATCTACATAATACACTATTTGCTTCACAAAATAATATAAGCATAAAGCTAAATAAAAGCAAATTACTCTAAAACCTGCGAGTTTAACTAAAAGCTATACATAGATTTAAATTCTGAATATCGCATCTAAACTCAAACGAAATAACTTACTCACGAAAATCAATTGTAAATTAATTTTTAAAATATGCATCAAAACTCCTTCGTTAAAAAAATATGTGTAGCAAACCGAAAGTGACCGAGTGGAAAAGCGCAGCACAGGAGGATACAGAACAACCTTTGGGTTTCATTTAATTTAAGGATTCAGTATAGATATTTATAAAAAAATATATATATTCTCTCACACTCGTTTTCTACTTTCTCCTTCAATTTCTCCCCGCTACATTCCTCCTTTTCTACTCACAAAAATCTGTAACATACGATTCCACTGGTTTCACTCTTTTGCCACTCTACCCATTTTTTGTTTTATTTTATTTATTTTTTTAGGGCGAAAAATATTTATTCCACTTTAAAATATATATTGGAAGAAAAAAGATGATCGGATAAATTTAGAAAAAAAAATTACCACAACATAGTTAACCCAAAATTAGGAAGCTAAGAATAAAATAGGTAAGGATCGAGATATAAAAGAGAAATAGGACTGTGATAGCTAAGGAGAACATTTTACACCTTAAAACGATTTCGCAACTTAACTAAAAGGAAGATATTACGATTATTAATTTTCTTCTTCTAAACACATATTTTCCATAATGCAATTTAAACCAAACATAAATTATTTACATCCTTTTAAATGAAAAGCCAAAAATACGGAATTTTATGCCTATTAAGAAAAAGAAAAGAAAAATAGACCCCGTTAAAAACTTAAAATACATTCTTAAATAACGTTTTCTATTTAAAAAGAAAAAAATACGGAGAACAAATGTTATAAAAATACATATTAGAACTATTTTGTTTCATACATCTTTTTGACAACGCTGATAATAACATTAAAATTTTAAACTTTGGTCTTTCCTCTAAACCTACCCACCTCCTTGACCGGCTACAGCCCTTAAAGAACTCATTCAATGGTTTAAAAAAATACCAAATTCGGTTTCATTATTTATAACTTGTTGATACTGAAGCAACCGTCAACTATTCAAACAGTCTCTCTTTACTCCACACTGACGGGAGGCGAGAAATCTCTCTGAAAATTTTATTTATTGTTTTTTTTTTTCTTTTTGTGTGTTCACTACACTCTTTCTCCCACCTGTTCTTATTCATGACAACATGAAATGTTACACACAGCTTGACAAGTGAATAATATGCCCATTTCTGAGGCATCATGATGACATTATTGTCGCATATAAAGATTACAAAATTAATTATGTCAGAGATCAATTAGACAAACAATTTCGGAGAAAATAAACCTCAAAAAAAAATTGACCCTATTTCTATTAATATGGAATGGATTTTTTCGATTATTAACTTTATGAATTTGTACTTGAGCTGTGGATTTTTTCCACAGATGAGATAAGATATTCATTGTGCTAAAATATAAATAATACAAGCATGTCATCAGCAAAGAAAGGTGAAAGAAAATGTGATGTTTCCTAGAAAAATAACATGAAATAAAAATTTATAATGAATGATGAAATTGAGTGAATGTGATAAAAAAGGATGTAATGGCGTTGGACTTTCGCAAGCAGTGGATACAACATTGTTTATTAGAAAACAAATATATACTTTGAAATTAATTACTTTATTTTTTAATTTTAAAACTTCAAAATTTAGTAACTGTATAAACTATTGATTGTGAATTGGGAAAAATTAATCTGTACAAAATTTGTATATGAGCGTTGCTTCTATATTCTCTCTGTTCTGTTTTAATTTATTTAAGAATTTTGATTCAATATTAATATCCCTCTCCACGATAAATATATGCAGAGAGTTCTTTACATTTTCTTATAATAAATAATTAAAATTGAATAAATTATATGTACTCATTTATGACATTGATATCAAGGTAGCTTTCTTGAAAGTCCTTATCACATATTTGAAATTTCATTATCATTCTAGCTGTCACTGCTGTTCATTGAAGAAGTAAATATAAAAGGTTGTACGTTTCAAGATGAGCGGTCTCGTTGGAAAATTGGTCGGTGGATTGAAAAAGAAGGAGTTCAGGGATTATTTAATGAGGTGAGTGAGTATTGTTGGCTTTTCCAATTAACGTGACTTTTTCAGCTAGTGTTACATAATTTTTCCTCTTTCCTCAAACCATTTGAATATTTTTTATTTTTATTTTGAGTATTTCCATAATTTGGAGTTACTTTAGCGTAATTAAGTTTATTATTTACTTTATAAAGTATATTTATTTACCATTGGTCTGTTATAATTTAAGCAGCAGTGTCATAATTGCCTATCTCTTTGTTAATTATTTTTTATTTTGCTAATATCTTGTTGTGTTTCTATGGGAAAGCTTCAATCTAAATTCTCTAGAACTAGATGATTCTGCAATGAGCTGTACAACCTGATGGATCTATTAGAATTTCTGTAAAATTTAATGAAGTTTAGAACACAATATCGGAAATCTTAGCCTTTAGATTATCGTAAGGCTCCATAGGGTATACATTTTTCATGGATGGCAACCACTATTGCCTTTCAGGAGAGCCGCAGAATATTTATTACTTATATTTTAATTGAAGATTGTTTTGTCATTGAATTGATTAATTGTTGTTAAATGATCAGGTGCCATTGTCTGATAGCCCAATTTTGTGCATTTTACTTATGATCATATGTAATGATATAAGATTTTAACCCTACCTACGAGGGTTAAAATCTTACTTGACTCCAGCTCAGCCTTTGCCTGCCTCCACTGCTGCTACAAAACAATCTTCTTTTCATTCCTTTAATCTTGATTTTCTGAAACTATAATTTTTCTGATTCTTAGAACATTGAGTTCAGTTAGACATATTCACTTTGTAAACAGGTACTATATCTGCAATATCTTTAGATCAACCAAGAAATCGCCTTAAGATTTTATTTTGAAATTAGCTTGTGCGTATCCTTCTGTTCTATTAGATTAATATTTGCTTAGTTAATTTCAGATCTATCTTTTTATATATAATTCCATCCGAGAAAGACCAAGGATTTTGTTCCATTCCCTTTGTAATCTTATGCACCTCTTGTTAGCCTTGAGAGTGCATTGACTAACCAATAGGTTAGGAAAGCCTTGTGAGTGCATGGACTAAGCAATAGGTTAGGAAAGCCTTGATATTAGTTCCCTGATTTCCAAACTGGATGACTTTTTTTTTAAAATTAATTTCATAATTTTGAATTCATGAAGTATGCTTTTGTAGTCCTTCTCGATAGATTATCTTGAATTTAGAATTAAGGCTATACCAAATTAAGCATATTTTAATTTTTTTAAAANAAACATTCTCTCAATAAAAATGTGAAATAAAAATTTTTTTCACTTGGCCATCGTTGAAAATTAATAGGCTATGGAAAGAAAAGATTTAGCTACAACTGGTCATTATCAATTATGCTACATTGAATGGCCTGAATGTTGTACTCAGTTCCTTTTAGCGAATTCATAAGGAACTTAATTATTGATTTTTTACTCATGACAGATTTTATGAAAAAATTTTAAAACATTTTTTATGACCCTACCTATCTAACACCAAAAGTGATAGCCAATAAAATATATATATATATATATATATATATATATATATATATACATAGTAATCAAGAACAGGTGGGATAGGGAGTGCAGTGCACACACAAAAAGAAAAAATCAAATAAAAAATTATTTTTGTGTGTCACTGCACTCTCTAGAAGAGATTACAATTTATCTTCATTATTATTTACCTTAAAAAAATTATATGTTATTTGTTTAAAATTTAATTCTCTAGCATTTATGTTCTATAAAGTTTTTATGAAACACACATATTAAGCAAAATATTTAAGAATGTAACATCTAGGACTGAACAGGTGCCCTTATTTTTAAAATGTAGAACCTAAATTCAGTATTAACCTATTACAAACAGTTGAGTGAATCTATTTTAGCTGAAATTGCATGAGATGAAAAGGGAGTTTAAAAGGAGAACAAAATTTATAAGTGGAATATCTTTATATATTTCATATATAAGTGTTATGAAAAAGTTTATTGAAATGATAGTTGTAAAATTGCATTTCCTATCATATGTTTATAAATGTTCTTCTTCAAAATATTAATAAAACATTTATGTTTTATAATATTTTTATGAAAAACACTTATTACGGTGTGTATTTAAGAATGTAACTACAAAAATTAAGTGCTTCCCCCTCTTTATCCTCTGAACATCTTTGCAGTCCCATATTTTGCCCTGGTTTTCTTCTTCAGCCTTGATATTTACTTTTATTTATGTCTATCTTTAATGAAATGAGGGAAATCTGTTATTCCTATATTGTTCCTGCAAAATTGATTCTTTCTTTACGAGTTACAAAAATATTTGTATGACATAATAGATGCAAAATCAATTTTTCTAAAACATTTTGTTATATGTTTGTATAAAATTTTTCAAATAACACTTAGTAAGGAAAATATTTATGAAAATAACTATAGATATATTTCATTGTTTACTCTAATTTATGCCCAACTTAATGAAACTTGTATACCACTTTTAGAATCAGCTTTGCTTTATTTTTTATTGTGTTCACCTATAACCAATAACTTTTTTTTGTTATAGTTTTAGATTTTTATTTGACCCATTCTTTCTCTATCATAAATAATGTATTTAATTTAAGTTGAAACATTATCTGATGTAATTTAGTTGATCTACAAACTTCTTATAGCTTACCTAAACTAAACTTAAGTTTTTCTTGTAAATATAAAAATATACTGTCAACATCTCCAGTGAAGTAAATAATGTTTATTTCAGCACCCACTTCTGGGGACCAGTGATGAACTGGACCATTCCTATTGCTGCAATCAGTGATATCAGGTTCAAGGATCCCTCAATCATCAGTGGGAAAATGACTGCTGGTATGAACTGCTTCTTCTAGAAATAATTTTTTTAAATTGTTAATATCCTTAAATGTTTTCTATGTTATCAATTTATTTTTGCTTATTATTCTATTCCTTCAATTTTTATGGAGGTAATTATTAATACAAAAATGAGTAATTTTTGCAAGATTTCTTGTTATATACTATACTCATTGCATGCTATTGTAATATGATATTACATATTACAATAACATGCAGTAATAATAATATGTGTTTTAAATATCTGCAATGGATTTCTATTTTAATGGTATGGCTCCTGTAACTCTGTTAACTGAATGCAAAATTT
This sequence comes from Oncopeltus fasciatus, assembly GCA_000696205.2. Classification (NCBI taxonomy): domain Eukaryota; kingdom Metazoa; phylum Arthropoda; class Insecta; order Hemiptera; family Lygaeidae; genus Oncopeltus; species Oncopeltus fasciatus. Next base: position 816,026 of record KZ806871.1, read on the forward strand.
GCTTATTAAAGCATGTTATCATTAGATAACAAGTCAGAAATTTCTTATTTCATTAAGTATGGTTTATAATGTTTTACAAAAATAAAATATCTTAAATCTGATGATTTTTGAGTCATATACAGCAATATTATTTTTTACTCTGAGTAGTCATGGATAAAGCTCTATTCTTATTGCCTCAGTTACTTCCTCTTGTCATACCTACTCTTTTCATTAAGTCTTTAATTTTACTTTTTTTTTATTGTTGTTGGCCTTTGCATCTATGCAGTGCTTATTTGTGCTGATCTTGGTATCCTTTTGCTTGTCATTAGTGTAAACTGTGTACGTTCTTGGATCACTTTTTTTATTATTGGATCTCTAACTTTCAAACATATATGCTTTTGTAAAATCATATTTAGCCAGCAATAGGTCAAAATTAAGAAGACACTGAAGATTTATAATTTTATGAATCCTAATTATTTAATTTCATAACAAAAGCTTTTAGTTTTAGAGTAAAATTTTTCATGGAGGAAAACTCTTAAAAGGCAGACAAGTACTATGAGTAAACGAGTCATATGTGTAGGCCTTGCAAGGGAAAACACATGTATGAAGTTTTCTGATTTTAAAGAAACACTAAATTTTTAGCCACAGAATGAATGAGAAAGATGAATCCATGGGTGGGTTTCCTTGATTGATTGGATGAAGATTGATTTCACTGGAATAGAATCTGATTCAATGTAAGAAACAAAAAGGGAAAATCACTAAATTTTGAGAAGAATAAACTGCTCATCTTAAGTTATTGTTCTAGTTTTCCATAACACAGAAGTGATTTTGTTTCTGTTAAATCTCACAAGTGTATCACCACAACCCAGAAATAATATAAATTTTAGGCTCTTATTAAAATTTGTAAGAAATAAATTGAAGTGGCTGCCACTTTGTCTGCCCTTATATTTCCTGGGATACTCTCTTAGAAGATAAAGGACTGTGTTCCACACCTCAAATGTCCTGTTTGAAGTAATTTGACCATCTGTGGGTTAAGAGGCATAGATCTCTTTCAGGCTGAGGGGGACCTTTTTCTTTCATAATTAACAGGGAGAAATGGCAATACGACTAGATCCTCCCCTACATTGAAAGTCACTAAAGAAGAATTTGGAAGAAGATCAAAAAATAATAAGCCTGCTTAAAGATACTATGATGTTTGCTTTTGTTAGTAAAAGTAATATTTTTTTAATAGCATGAATAATGATACAAAAATTAAGTTGAATGATACTCTCAGTGTTTAACTTTAAAAATTTAGTGCTATTTGAATTAGATGAAAATAAAAGCTGATTTGTGACTTGATTACTTACTAAACTTTTCTAAGAAATTGTGAACCATTATGAAGGTAAACAATAGAAGTGCCTTGATGAACACCTGCCCACTGGAGGTATTTAAGCCAACTTAAGTTTATGAAGCTCTTGTTAATATAAGAATATTTTGTATTCATGAAATTACTTTCATGAAAAAATATTGGCAGCTCTAAAGAAAATTTAATGTTGAACAGAAGAGGCTTATTTGGTGAAATATCAATACAAACAAAAACAAGTATTGATTTCAAACAAATTTAAAAAAAAAAGTATTTTCTTTGTTTATTAATTAAATTTATTTTTTTGTATTTATTGTAGTAATTGTCTCTATAATAAAGTGTGCTTATTATTGAAGAAACTATCTCTTTTTAATTTCCTGAAGACTTTCTTCTATCATTTCCAAGCTTTTTTTTTTTTTCTTTCCTAGTAAAATAATGATGAAAATTGATAGATTATATTCAATCATTGAACATTAGTAACATAAAATATTCTCTTTGTAGGGTAAATTAAGAAAATGATAGAGTTACAAATAGGTTTAAGTGGTCTGGTTATACTATGTTTAATGTTTTATGTTTTCTTATGGCTTATTTTATGTGATTTCAGAATTTCATACTTTTTCTCTTTCACCATTTTTTAAGGCTTTTGTGTAAATGATGTAATTTTGATAATTCTGCTTTTGAGAGGTAAAATTTTGCTTCAGGTAATGCCAATAGCTGAGCAAATAAAATGTGTTTGTCTCTTATCTCATCTTCGTTGTTTGAACTAATTTGGATTTATCATTTGTTTGAATTAAAAACAAATGGAATCAACTAAATTTCCTCAACTCTTGTTTTAAAACTTGTATGAAACCTGTAACCTTGTGTTGGTAAAAGATGGTCAAAAATTTAATTCCTTATGTTCTCTTTTGTATTTAAGCAAGAAAGACCCTATGGACATTTCTCTACCAACATAAGGAAGTAACGTATGGTGAATATAAGGGTAGAATTTAATTTTCTACAATTTTTTTTATGTATATTTTTTCATATATGCCATCTGTGTAGAGTTTTATGTGATGTTGATTTTTGAAAAAAAGTTATCTTATTTTAAAATATTTATGGGTCTTATTATAGACTTGTGTGCAAACCCACCAATGCACATATATGTAAATATGCACACATCAGAAACTAAACCTTCTGTCTTTTGTTTGCAGCACTTGCAGTTTACTCCCTTGCATTTATGAGGTTCGCTATCAGAGTCCAACCTCGGAACCTTCTTCTTTTCGCCTGCCATTTTACCAACGAAGCTGCTCAATTGACACAAGGCTACCGTTTCCTAAATTATCACTACAGTAATAAGGATTCTAAGTCAAAGCAGTAGTGATTTGCGTCAAATGTTTAAGCCTTAGGCTAGTAACACATCTTCTCTCAAGATAATCAAATATAAATGTTGAATATACCTCTTTAGTGAATAAATTTATATTTTTCATGAGAAATATTTATTATGTCTAAGGAGACTGAGACTAACATCTACCATTCCAGGGTTATCAAATAATTGACCAATTCCTATCAATGTACCTTATTCTTTGTGAGCTTTAACTCCCATGACATGTGCTGTTATTTTTCTTAAGAATTTAATTTCTTATGACAAAATTATATATTTTTATATTGTAACTACTTTTAAAAATTATTTAATGTTATTATACATTTTATTAGTTTTTTAAGAGTATACATATGTTCATTCCTCTTGTGATATATGTTTAAAATTTTAAAGATATTTATTGTTACTGTTATATATTTTAAAAGTGTCCATTTTAAAAATATAAATACTTTTTATAGATCAAATAGCACAATTGCTTCTTATGGAATTTAAGAATAAGAAATAAATGATACTGAAATAAATATATCAATTATGTATTCATTATTTATGAAACCTAAACATTCTCTCAATAAAAATGTGAAATAAAAATTTTTTTCACTTGGCCATCGTTGAAAATTAATAGGCTATGGAAAGAAAAGATTTAGCTACAACTGGTCATTATCAATTATGCTACATTGAATGGCCTGAATGTTGTACTCAGTTCCTTTTAGCGAATTCATAAGGAACTTAATTATTGATTTTTTACTCATGACAGATTTTATGAAAAAATTTTAAAACATTTTTTATGACCCTACCTATCTAACACCAAAAGTGATAGCCAATAAAATATATATATATATATATATATATATATATATACATATAACTTATTTTAATACAATTGATTTGAGAGTGGTGTCGTTGGTCACCTTCTCTCCTCATGTGATTGATATTGTGTCATTTTTTTTTCTCTAATTCATTGTGGTGATCAAATTACAAAATGTTTTAATGTAACAGAATGTAATAAATAAAATAAAGTTTNGCAGCGAATTTTGAGAGAACATTGTTTTTGATTTAGAGGGCATAATATTTAGTTTAGTCCAATGAAACTTCACACAGATTTGTTTAGTGATAAAAGAAATTTTAAGATTTGTACAGTAAAATTAAACAATTAGAAGTGGAGGTTGTCCTGAGCCATAAATTTTAATTTAACAGTTATAAGCTGAAATTATGTTTTCCTAATGAAATTTTCTTTAGTTTTTAAAAAATATATTATTACTAGTATTTATTATAAATATACCAATAGAATCATTATATATTTTTATTAGCTCATTGGCTAAACCTTAAATACTTGAGCATAGTAAGTACTACTCATAAAAGTATTATAAGAAAATAAATAAGGTACTATTAAGGTGTCTGGGAGAGATTGAGAAGTATACCCTGGATATTGAGTAGTAAACCCTGGTTCCATACCAAATTACTCAGTCAAAGTTCTGAGTGATGTCAAGGAAGACACCTTCGCAGCACGTTTTCCTCTCAATGGCAGAGAAGATGGTTTCTACAATGGATGGGAAAAGGATGATTAAGGAGTGGTATGTCATCAGCAGATAGCTTGTTAGTGTAGGCAAATTGATTAGTATTTTTTATACATTTAGTTTAATTTGGACTTGTTTGTCAATATGGTTTAGTTTGATTTTATCAGATATGCATCCTTCTGAATATAAATAGGTTCTCAGAATGTAAGCAAGGAATGTACAATGGGAGTGAGTGGTTTGTTTGATGTTACTTCTAATTTAATTGGGTTTTAGATGTATAGATAGCTGGTTGTATGTCTGTTGTTAATTTTTTTACTCCATTCTCTGTCTTCTGGTGTTCTGAATGGTGCATTCAGGTTAAAGAATTATTTTTTAATTCTTTGCAAAGATTGCCAATTGATTGGGCAAAAATAAGAATATGGGATATTACATTGGACGTATATGAATTCAGTATTAAATGTTGGGAGAACTGGAATATGGTTAGCAAAGAGGTCGATTAAAAGGGTGGGAATTTAGTTCATTACAGCTACAAAGATATAATTAACCACATCTGGGAGTTAGAAATGAGAGGTAGGTTGGTTTGAGAGAGAAGAGGACATAGAACATTAAGAATTTTATGGCAGATATAATGAATCTAATGAATAAACTCTTCCACGTGAGTTTCCCCTTTGGCAGACACACATTTGGGGTTTAGCATTTTAGTTTCCTCTTGAGAGAATGTTGGTCCTAAGGAAGAAAGGAAAAACATAAGGGTATCAGTAGGTGGGGACTTGTTCGGAGGGCATTGCAGTTGAAATTACAAAGTGTAATTTCCCCCGTTGTGTAATTCTCCTTGTAGTTGGGACAAGGAATTTAGAGTGATTGAGGCAAACTTCAGAGATTCGAGTACTGTAGGATTCGGGTTAATTCAATGGAAGATAGTGGATCGAATGAGTATTTCGAAGCTCCTGTGAGCTGACTCGTCTGGGTGATCTGTCCAGTAAGTCTTTTATCCTGAAATGTAAAAGTGGTTTTTGTTTGTTAAGTGGATTTCATTAAGAAAGACTACATCAATGTTATTCTCTTGAAGTAGTAAGTCAGTTACTGGATGGATAATGATGGTAATGACTGGGAGATAGGATGGATATTTTGTTGGAATTAAGCGAGAGGATTGATTGAAGCTTGAAGATAAGGAATAAGTTGATTTTGATTGACACAGATTTGTTTAATAGAAAAAGTCATTCATGACATGGCATGTAAAGTTCTAATACAAATTCAGATTAACTGCAAAACTGAGGAATTCATTTAGTTTTCACAGCTCCTGCCTAATGGACTTTTCGTGCCTTGAATCGCGTAAAAAATGTACCACTCTCATGGTATTCAACCTTACTATTCCCCTCACATTATTTTTAAAAGTGAATGTCGACTGCCTGTGGTCATTAGCTCTTACCTCACATTAATTATTCTTATTTTGGTAAATTCCGAAGGAATATAGCTGTTAAGTTCAAATGGAGAGTTTTTTGACCATAGAGATTGTTGCAACTATAAATACGTAAGAGATCCTGGTGACATGACGTCCCCTCTCGCCTTCATAATAGCCCTGATGATGGCTTAAAATGTAGGCCAAATTGTTGGCAGATAATTAAAAAATAAACATTTTTTAAATTGCATTTTTTTGGTCTACTTTGACTGAACCCCAACAAAAAAAAAATATACTTATAGCTATTAAGGTTGTTCTCGTGACAGATTTCATGAAAACATTTTAGATATTTCTCTAATCCTATTAGATCCTACCTGTTAAGTATACCAACAAAAATTGGATATGTGGAATTACCTAAAATGTCAAGTGAGTGTACAAAAATTATTTTTGCTGGAAAATGGGAATAATTTTTAGATTAAAGCAGTATAACTCAACCCAGATTAATTTATAGATAAAAGGAACATTTTTTGAAATTGCATAAAGAAATTGAATAATCATGAGTGGGGGTTTAACTGAATTGCCAAGTAGAAGTAAAAAAAGTTTTAGCGAAGTGAAGTGATTCTCACTCACGCTCAAGTCTACTCTCTTGCACAGACCTAAAACATTGAATTTCCATTCTTCTCCACTCGCTAAGCCTCTACAGATTCACCTGCAGTGGCAGGCTCACACTCCGGTTTACTTATGGAAGTGGCTAGTTATTACAGTTGTAACTCTACTATTGTTAGTTCAAATTTTCTGCTTAAGGAAAGGCTTTTTAGTTGTTTTATTTTCGTAGAAAATTAACTACTGTGAACGAAGAATCCGAAAATCGAATTTAACACAATTTTTTCTAAAACAGCTGAACCGATTTAAATGAAGTTTTTTCTACCATTTTCAAGGACGTAACTAATTTATCATGAGCATGAATCGTAAACCCTAAGAGGGTTGAATTTAGGCTTAAACTTTTAAATTGCTCTAACATCCAATAGGTTAAACCTATCGACATATGTTCAGCGTCCTTTTGACAAACCCACCCAGCTTTACAGTTATTGTTCCCTTAGTTTTCGTCGTATCTCCAACAACTATTTTGTATTGATATTTTTTGTGTTGGGCAGAGCTTAGATTTGGCAGAAAATTTGTTATTTTAATTATCTCTCATGTATCTATTATTTTATTTTATTCATAGCTAATTTACTGCAGTGAAATTAAAATTGTGATATCTCGAATTTTATTGAATGATATGGTTCTTTATATAATTTTATTTGTGGTACAAAAGGCGTGACGCAGCGAATATATATATATATATATATACATGTGTGTGTGTGTGTATAAATTCTCTTCAGGCTACAATACTGTTTTCTGAATGAAATTTGGCAAATAGCTTTCAACATTTTTAAGTTAAACTGTTTATATGAAGTTATTTAATTCTGAATGAATTTTAGCTTGCCACTTTAAAATGTAAAATGAAAGGTTGAGATGTATATTGAGCAAAATTTGATGAATATGAGGGGTAATACCTGAAATGTCTAGTGAGAGAACATTGTTTTTGATTTAGAGGGCATAATATTTAGTTTAGTCCAATGAAACTTCACACAGATTTGTTTAGTGATAAAAGAAATTTTAAGATTTGTACAGTAAAATTAAACAATTAGAAGTGGAGGTTGTCCTGAGCCATAAATTTTAATTTAACAGTTATAAGCTGAAATTATGTTTTCCTAATGAAATTTTCTTTAGTTTTTAAAAAATATATTATTACTAGTATTTATTATAAATATACCNTATATATATATATATATATAACTGCTTATTTCGTCACGCTTACTTCCTATTCTTTGGAAATTTTCCACAATAATCCTATTTCCCAAACCACACAAACCTCCAGAAGACCCCTCCTCTTATCTTCCTATAAGCCTGCTCCCCATCCTTTAGAAAATATTTGAAAAAAATCCTATTAAAACGAATGTTCCCGATCCTACAGTCCAATAATCTTATCCCCCATCATAAGTTTGGATTCCGCCCTCATCACTCTACATCCCAGCTATAATTTCATGTTGTAGATTGCATCTCATCATCTATTGAGAAAGAAGGGAAATGAAACGCTTTATGGTAAATATAAAAAAAAACCTTGTATGGGTGCGTTTCTGTGATGTACCACAAAACATTGATCGTGTCTGGCACAAGGGCCCTTTATTCAAACTGAAGTGTATCCTCCCAAATACTCTTCCTCTAATTATCCGCTCCTATTTATCCAACCGATTTTTCCGGGTCCAGATTACTCCAACTACTACCCTGTAGAAGAGGGAGCCCCTCAGGGAAGTGTGATCGGATCCATCCTCAATATATTATGTACGAGGGCGGGTCAATAAGTGCGTGACTTTTTAAATGAAACAAAGATTTTTTGATAAAAAGTAATTTTATTTTTCAACATAGTCTCCTTTGAGCTCTATACACTTCGTCCAACGTTTCTCCAATTTTTTTATCCCTTCCAAAAAATAAGATTTCTCGAGCTCCTCAAAATATGTATTTGTTTGTGAGATGATTTGATCGTTTGAATAAAATCTCTTTCCGCCAAGCCATTTCTTAAGGTTCGGAAACAAAAAATAGTCACTCGGGGCTAAATCCGGAGAATACGGCGGATGAGGNAGGGTATTAAAATTCCCTTTCAATCACTTACAATTATCCCATTCTGAACATACATATTAAAAGTTAAATTTGAATATATAATGTTTTTAAAATACCCATGTTAGGTACAAAAGTAGTTTTTAGAGAATGGTAGTTTTGTACTTTGTTTTTTCTTATTACATTTATGTGATATAGATTTATCTGTATCTTACTAAATGTATTTATTTGGGTATGTGCTATGCAGATGGGTAAGTTGTAGACATAGGAGTAGGGGTATGTGTCTATCAAGAGTGCACGTGAATATATAGTTGTGTGTGTGTGTGTGGGAGGGTCATGTATAAATTTATGTGTATATATGCGTAAATAATCATCAATATACCGTTATATTTTACACTATTAATGTATGAATAAATTAATATAAGACTCTAATGCTATTATTTAAGTGATTATTGTTGTAATTATAGGTTTTTTAGTTTAAAAATAAAGGAAAATTAAGATAATACTTGTCTGTATTATTATTTGCCTGCTGTCACTGCAAAATCGGGCTGACGGCTTATAGAAGCCAAGCCCTTATGTTTTTAAATCAATTAAATGCAGGAGAACAGAATAAAAATCTATCTGTCCCAGCCAGGACTCGAACATGGATCTCCTGCTAACCGGGCAAGCGCGTTATCCAATTACGCTACCAGGAGAGCCAGATAAATTATTAAATTCCCAGCACTAAAAGAGCAGAGTCTACTCTCGACACTAGTGCTGGGAATTTAATAAGTCATCTGTCTCTCCCGCTAGCATAACTGGTAAATGCACCGGCCCGGATAGCAGGAGATCCAGGTTCGACTCCTGGCTGGGACAGTTAGATTTTTTATTCTGTTCCCCTGCATTAATTGATTTAAATTTACTTGGGATTAAAAACCACAAATAAAATTAATATTAACCTTATGTTTTTATTTTTGTTTTCTTCATTATTCATGTCTTTGTACCGGTAAAAAAAGAAATAAAACATTTATCTATAAGAATGTGTATTTAGTTAGTTTATTAAATATGTAAAGCTAATTACTATTATTAATATTAGCTATTATAAAACATGATTTTTTAAAAATATATCTTTGATATGACTTTGAAAGGCATGTGTTTCAGTTGCTGGACATGGAACGTTTTCTGAAACGGGATTCATGTTATTGACAGTCTTCAGTTTCGAATGATATAGTTCTTGCATTCGGGGAAACCTCGTGGCTGCCGTCCAGTCTTCACTGTACGTGTATGAGCAATACAGTTCATGACGCCCAGCCTACGAAACACTGATAAGAATCCTACTGATAAGTTATTCAATGTTTTCGCGACGTAACTCATGAATCACATCTCTGTTTTGGTTAGCAGTCATGTACGTGTGTAAGCCAAGACATCTCTCTGTAAATGAGGCAAGACATCACATGTCCTTTGAGGCAAATTTCCTTAGGGAAAATCAAGCTATTCACGTTGGCTCCATCTTACATTGGAGGAGCTAAAATATGGTCCATTAAAATTATATTTTTTAACCTATTACTTTTTTCTCTCTTTTAGGAGTTGGGGCACTGGCCGTTCTCTCCCTCATGTCAATGCCACTCACAGCCATTCAACATTGTGAGCAATTACAAAATGTAAAATTTACAACAGAATTTAACAACCAAATAAATAATAACAATAAAAGTTTATGGAATACACTAAAAAAGGGCCAACTTGAAAATTTAGTTTACAAAAAATCAACATTTTAAAATCCAATTTTAGCAGAAAAAATGTGATTCAAGCGTGAAATCTAGCTATTCACTTTGCACATAACATATAGTATATTGAAGGGGGGGGGGGGTAGAGGAAGACCAAACTGACAAATAATCATTATCTTCTTTATTGCTATTGTTACGAAAAAAACAACAACCAAAAAACATAATAGATGTAAAATGTAATTTTCAAATATTTATATCCTATATTTACGAAAAACTACTTTTAATGAAAATATTTTAGGAATATTTATATATGGAAACAATACGGTATTTAGGCTTCCTATTAGACGTCGTTCTATATAATTTTAGGCAGAAAAAAGAAAAAAGTTGGATGGATAAGTGAATGGGGGGTTTAGAAAAATACAAAATTGAATACTCGTAGTCCAATAGAGTTATGATAATGAGGAATAGGTTATAAGAATAATAATTTTTTAAACAATTAATGAGAGGGAACAGAAAATAAAAAACTATCTGTCCTCGCCAGGAATCGAACCTGGACCTCCTGCTATCCGGGCTGGAATGCAAATTAATTCATTACNGAAACGTTGGACGAAGTGTATGGAGCTCAAAGGAGACTATATTGAAAAATAAAATTACTTTTTATCAAAAAACCTTTGTTTCATTTAAAAAGTCACGCACTTATTGACCCGCCCTCGTACTCCCGACTTTCCAACGACAGCTAATACCCTCTCTGCTACCCAACGGCCATCATTCCGTCAGATCCTGGTCCTCTCAGTTGTTACTAATATTCTTCAAGTACATCTCAACCACATAGCCGCTTGGCGCAAGATGTAGCGAATAAAAATAAATGAAAGTAAGTGTGTCCACGTCACATTCGCTCTCCGCACATTAAGTCTCCACTTAATCTATCCTTCAACGAAATTCCTATTCCCCAATCACACTCCGTTATCTACTTGGATTCAAGGCTTACTTGGAAAAACACATAAGACAAAAGAGCAAGACCTAAACAGACGCTACAGACTACTATATATACTACTTGGACGAACATTGAAATTATCAGTATGGAACAAATTAATGTACAAAACTATTATTGAACCTATTTGGATATCCGGTATAGAACTCAGGGGCACCGCTAAACCTTCCAACAACCAACGCATCCAATCCTTCCTGTCCAAAGCTTTCAGAACCATTGCTAATGCTCCCTTCTATGTATCCAATTCTACCCTTCACAATGACCTCAAAATCGACCTCGTCAAACACTTAATTCCCAATCGCTTCTCCAAATTCCATTCCTAAAACATCCTAATCCATTAGCAAATGAACTATCCTCCCAAACCCATCCCGATAATCCTACACGGCGACTGAAACGGAGATGCCCCAGCGATCTTCTATAACAAGAGAATTCAATATGAATAAATAAATAAATAAATAAATGGGAATTTAAATTCTCACTTGGAGATGAATAAAATATTCTTAAAAAGTTTAGAGCAAGTTCGGCTATCGTCTTACTGTCTTGATCCTTTCAGAAATTCACAATATTGTTCATACACACAAATTTCTCGCAACACATAAATTGTTTACCTCACTCAAATTTTTTCAATGCTTACTAAATGTAGCTTTTAAGGGGGAGGAATATGGACAGCTATGGAACATGAAGTTGGGTGGAATAAGGAAAGTTTAAATAATCAAGTTAAATTAGTAACTATTGAGCACTATGTTTTTTTTTTTAAATATTTCGTTTGTGTGGCAGATTAAGTAGTTTATCTTTTGCTTTAAAATGTACTTTGTTTTTTCTTCTAGAGCTTAAGAATAATATATAGGCTTGATCCTGACATTCCTTGTTTTCCAGATTCTCTTTATCAGTACTATCCACAAGCCTTCTACATTAAAAGTCCATTTCAATTAATATATCTAGATAAAATTATATTTTTATTTTACCCAGAAGCCCTATTATTTCATTTAATTATCTTTGGATTTAAGTTAAATATGTTAATCTGTTGACTTTTTTTTTTTTTTTTTTTTAAGCCAAGGGTAAAACTTGGGGTATTTGGGCTTGGAAAGAGCTTGATCAAGTTTGAATTTATGGGTGACGTTATGTGTGGGGTGGGTTTGCAATCTAAAGCGGGGTATCGAACACGCCACACAGGCCCGGGATTTTTCATTATCAGCCCAAGTTCCGCCCTCTGCAGCAAAACCATCACGATATACAACTTATTGCTTGCAATTGCAAGGAAATGCCACCTCTATCTTAATTACTTGTAATTGCCCAAGTACAAGATAAAACAGGAATGATTTTTGTTACATGATTCCTTTTTTTTTTCCCCCGTGGAAGAAGCTACCAATAAATGGAGAAGAAAGATTCCAACTCTACACACATTTTATTTATTATTTATCAGTCATCCTTAGTCACCTTTGGACATAAGACAAAGACTTTTTCGTAGACTTTAAAAGTTTAATGTAAAATAACTTACGAAATATTTAAATGCCTATGTTTGATTTTTGTCTTCACAACTAACATGGGTAAAGTTAACTTATCTGTAACAAGAAAACAAAAAAAAAACGTGTTAGAAGCCAACCTGCTAACAGAAACAAGATCGGCTCAGTAACCTCCTGTTCCAACAAACAGGTAAGAATACGAAGAAATCAAGCGTATCTTGTTAGGTCAGGTAAAAGTAAAATTTCTTTCACTTGAACAGCTATATAAGTTGCACTATTCCTTTCGAGGAATTAGAAATATGTTGATGTTTTTATTGCACCGGGTATCAATTAAGGAAANATTGTGTTTACCTTAATTTATTTAATTAAGATTTTTAATTATGCAACGATGAATGTTGATCGGTAACTATGAACGGTTCCCCCATCACCCCTGAACTAGAGCCAGATTTAGCTTTTTACGATTTATCCCCATTGCTCTCCCCATTTTGTAGGAAAATATTAGCAATTTACTGTTATTTATGAGAGTCTGAAATGAATAATAAGAAATTCGCTTAGTTTACGCAGCTCATAGAAGCTGATTTTTTAGTGTCTGATAAAACATAAAAAAGTCCGACACCCATGAATTGCGCAAGCTAAGCGAATTTCTCAGCATTGCAGTTAACAAATATTTGTATTTAAACTTTCCATGTCATGTAATCCCTTACACTTAAAGAACTTATGTTAACTAAATATTAGGCCCGTTGCTAATTTACTCGTATTCGTCATATTAGGTTATCCTCCACTCCTATTCCTCCGATTTCGTACAATAACAAACTCAGCTTTTATTTTCACATTCAAAAGCAATAGGTGAATTTCCATTAGGAATAATAAATAATTTTGGCTCATAAACCGTAAAATAAACTTTACCATAATACAATTTTTTTTTGTGTGTCAATAAACATGTATTTGGTGGTTTCCATTAATCTAAACTAAATATTATGTTCGGTGTAGTGGAAAAAACTTTTTTCCACTCGTACTTCACGTATAATTTCATATAATTCCCATCTCTGTTCCTTCCGACTTCTCTGTAAAAAGAAATTAGTCAGTAAAATTACTTTTAAAAGTGCCATGCCAACTTCCATTAAGAAAAACAACGTATTGCGGTTTCTATTTCAAAGTAAAGTTAATCTATTTGTTTAATTCCACTGTTTAACTTCTAAAATATGTCTTTTATCAATAAACAAACCTGTGTTGAGTTTCACAATTATTAACTAAATATTACAAACGCTAGAAAGACTAAAAAAACTGTATCCTGTAGAACATTTACAGATACACATAGCTGCATGCTTTTCTTCGAAATTCGCCAAAAGTGAAGTGGGTTAAAGATAAATTATTCTATTTGAAAAATAAAGTTTATTCATAGATTCTCAATGTAGTACTATATTGATCAGGCCTGAAAGATCTGATGGTGACATTGTACAGTAAGACAGTATTTTTTCTCAATTTCTTATTAGTGTTGTTATTAGTCCTACACAATAAAATAAGCATTGTATTTGAATAGAAAATTAAATCCTTCTTCCCAAAATAAAGTCTAGAGTATATTAATTTTAAATAAAACTATGCACTTGTTAGTGCTGGCGAGTTTCACCATGCTACATGTTTGCCGAAGATATAAAAGAAATACATTTTCCAAACGAGATTTTTTGTAAATGAAGCGTAAATAAGGAATCAATAGGGAAACACAAATTCTTCGCATTTATTCTTATTTCTTTAACGGCTGAGGGCTTCTAAAAATCTCAGTAACTAGGACAATAAAAACAAAAGCCTATTACACTTTGACAAACAACTTTCAAAATACATTAAAATATATAAAACCAAATAAAAATTAATTATGCGTGTTTAATAAAGTATCTAAAATATTTAAAATAACCAATAAAGTTATAAATAAACCCTATGTCAAAGGATAAAATTAACAAAACAACACCATTTAAACCAATGACGAACTTTTATTAACTCAACCCATTAAAATTTATTTCATTAAAATATATTAAAGAAGAGGTTAAGGATTTTGGCTATTTTTAAATAAATACATTTATTTATTTATTTTTATAATAAGGTTAAAAGTTAAAGAAAAAGCAATGCTCAGATTCAGGGCCCCTTCCACTTCGCAGTCAACCTGCTACTGATAGTTCTGAGATAGGGCCAAGTGCAATTCACGTCCTGAGTGTCTGTTCGCATGCTTAGACAATCTCTATTGTTGCTTTCTTAAGTTTTATTTTTATATTATCTAGAACATTGAGAAGTTTACTTTCCCTCAGTGAATGTAATAATGTGACTTCATTTTTTTCCTCTTCTAAATATAGATAAAATTCACTATTTTGTGATTTTCTAAAATTTTCCATATATCATTTATTTAATTTTCTGTCTGTTTGCCCTCTATATGATGCTGGGCGTTTACCATATTTTTTTCCTTACTATCTTGAGCGTTTATCTTTTTTTTTTTTTACTGGATCTCTTTGTTCGCTCAGATGAATAATTAAAGAAACATTTTTCTCGAAGGTGAGCTGCACACTGTTTTCACACCAATATTCTACGAAATACCCGCAATATATAGTTTAGCGTACAACATTCTTTTTAATGATTTTTTCCCTATATGAACCAGTTTTTTTTTCTTCTATTTATTTTCTATTTTTGCTAAATTTATTCATTATCATGATCTTCAAAAGATAATGGGATATTTAAAGGAATGGTCTATGTAATCCAGTACATAGTTCTGGATATGTAATCCAGAATGGAGTGATTTTTGTTTTTGGATGTTCAAACGAGCTGTAATGATAAATTGTATCTGTGGCGGTTAGTTTATGAAAAATTTTGTATTTGAATGTATTGTTTATTCTCGATACTGTTAGATATAAATAATGAAGCTTTCCGTTTATTTATTTTTTCATTATAAATTGAAGATTTTCTTTTGGAAATGGCAGGAATTTATATATTCGTGAAAAGCTTACAGTTCAACCTCTTTGTCTGGGAAAATGCGAATACAATCATCGAAATATCTCCTCCTTAATTTATATATTAAACAAATATTATCTTATATTTTATATTGAATTAAGATGCGCAAATAGTAATATTAGGAATCAGTGAAAGAGAAATACTTTCATGAGAAGGATTCAAGTATGATTTTGGGCATTCTGGCGGCCCTTGGAAATTCTAGCTTTGATTAATGTAAGACAAGTATCCATACAAAGGAAACAGTCACGTTGACTGTATTGCGCAAGCAGAGCGACATCTGCAGGCATTTCGAATTCCAGTAAAAAGGTTCGCACACTTGTCGATACACGGGAAGAACGAGAGGAGACATCCTCCCCCCTTGGAATACGCCACCCCTCGGCAGCATTGTGGCGCAGTGCACGAAGAAGAAAAGGAAGAGCATTTCAGGTGAATATGTTAGTGTGATTTCCTTAATCCTTTCACCCCCTCTCTCTCTCTCCTCCTACTCCTCGGAGTTGCCGATCCACTAGACGTCGACTAGACCTGGGCCACCTGCAGTCGGGGGCGGTGAGAACTCGAGGGACAAAGGGAAGCAGGGCCGTGGGATAGCCAACGGAAGAACCGGACACCCAACCGACACTTCCTCCCTCTCCTTTATCTCCGCATCCGGCAACCGCTTGCTTTGCCACCATCCTCCAACCCTTCCTACACAGATAGAGAGCTTCTTCCTCTGTCTCTCTCCACAAAGGGAGGGTCATTTCAATACGAGAGGGAGGAGTTCGCGAGGATGGGAACGGAAGGACAATAACCTCTGCAGACCCCTTGAATCCGTAATAAATCACCCATGGTTACAAATGACGTCCTCAATCCCATTGTTAATAATTATCGGCGTATTTCTGTTAAACCTGTATCTCCAGATGCGTCTTCCACAGAATGGTTTATACTGCCTTTAGTACATTTGCAATAAGAACAAGAAACAATTTAAAAGGAAGAACGAAGTTGGTTATCTTCAATGAGCATGAATTTAATGCTTTAAGTAATGTTTTTCTTTGACAAACTCTCATAAGAATAATAACTGAAAACTAAATGAATTATTTGAAATGTAGGATAAGTTGGCATCAGTTTCTTAAGAGTTCCATTTTAAAATATGGATATAATATTGCCTTTATTTCTTATAGTTCCAATGTCTTAATTAATTATTTAAGTCCCCGAATACCATTTGAATATTATTATTATAAATTACTGTTTTAAAAAACCAACAGATACTTAAATGTTTTTATTCAAAGAGAGGAAAATTACTTACCATTTAAGTAATTAAATTATGTGAACATCAAATTAGAAATTATTTAAATCCCATAGCCATATTATAATGTGTTGTTGAAAATGCCACTACCTAAAAAAAAAAATAAGAGGAATTAAAAAGGACAATGCCCTAATCAATCATGATCTGGGGCATGCCGACTTTTCTGCAATGGCTGTTGAATTATGTGTTATATCTTTCTCCATATTTCGTATTGTAGAAATCTTCTTTTCCATTAGTATTTTAAATGTATCATATCTCATTTACGCGTAATGGCTCCCAGAGTCCAGAAGAGTGACTCAGAGAAGAATGTATACAATTAGAGAAAAAACTTCATTAATTTCACACACATTTTAAATTTTTTGAGGCCACGACATTAAACTTTTGTTGCCGTGAATTATTACTATTTAAAATCAGTTATCTGTGAACATGAATTTTATTAGTTGCATAAGTGCAAATTAATTTATAATATATAACTTCATATGAATAAAAATTACTGTATTATATTATTTTTAAATGATAATAATTAATTTTTTATCAGATTTTCCTCCAGGAAACTAAGCTATTGAGAACCACTCACTCATGCTGTTAGCTATCAGTGTGCGTGTCAGTATGTACTCTAGTGCCCGTCATATTTAAAATGAAGATACCAAGTATGACAATTAAGCCACTCTGCTCAATCCATTAAATTTTTTTTTTAAATATCTGAAATGAAGCAAGTGGAAGAGGTGTATACAATATAGATAAATAATTTTAAAATCGTTATTATTCGTTTTATGATATATGACACAGGTACAAATGAATTTTTTTGGGATTATTAAGATATAAATTTGTGAGGATTTCGTGTTAAAGAAGGTATTTAAAGGTGTAATTTAAAATTGTAGTTGACTTTTTCCTTTTTAAAAATTGGAAACCAAATTCGACATTTGAGCTTCTTTTCCTTTTTACTGGACGAATTCACTATTTCTGAAATAGGGAAAGGAGTTTATAGGCAGTTGACAGAAAATAACAGTTTGTACCTTCATTTTTATTGATTTTTGTGACTAAAAAAACATTTATAATAAGAAGATTACTATACTTTATTAAACTACTTCGGCATATGGTAATTTCTGACAGCAAATTTTGACTTCTCATGTTAACTAGGTCCCAATTTTGTTTCGCAATTTGAAGCAACGGGTTTTTAAATTCCACAGCAAGAAGGAATTGCAAAGTATTGCTTAACATGCAAATACCAGGATTAGGAAATACATGTGGTTAATAAATTCAGACATGTCTCTAATAAATTCATATTACCTTCTAGAACTTCGTATCGCCTATTTAAGGGCAGGTCTACTTTTTTTCCCTCCCTCTTGAGGGTTTTTTTTTTGTTTATTAATGAGAAGTTTTTTCCCATTTCTATTGTGAAGAGTTTCATAGAGCAAGGTCTAGTTTTTACTAGATATGATGTACATCTCCAGAAGACCTGAACCTCACCCCCTCCACGTGCCGGCGATTAGAAGCACCAGGTCTCTCACAACTCCTAGAGGCAAATTCCAGTTTTCAGTTCCTTTCCCCCAAGCACAATACTCACTTGGGCATATGCGGAGGAATGTTCTCTCAAATCATCCTTTGGCTAACAGGTCTATAAAGCAGGAGCAACCAAGGTTTGATTAAAGACTGGCATTGATAAGAGCAAATGAGTAATTCGTTCTTACAAGCTGGAAGTGGCGATGAGTTTACTTGATAAGGCCGCAATGGCTAGCTCTAGACTGTCCAAGAAGGAGGAGGGGGAACCCTCAACATCCATTGTTGCATTCTTAAATATATTCTTCAATATGCATCCTTCGCAAAAATTACTCGTACTTGTAAATGTTTTTCTCCTATTGTTTTTCTATAAACTGTTGTTTTAGCATTATTGATCGCTATCAAGATATTCATATATGATATACATCATATAAGATATTCATGATCTTCATCTAACCTTTTTCTCTCACTAATCCCTTAACAGCCAAAGAAAATGGTTTGCAAAAGAAAGCCTGAATTTCGAATCTGGTTTTAATGATAAGGTTTTTTATCCAGCCATCGACATTACATTCTTAAATATCTCTGTTAATATGCGCAATTCAGAGAAACCTTTTAGAATAAAAATGTTACAAAATTATATTTTGATCAAATTACAATCTATGAGCATTTTACTTTTTTTACTAATAGTACCGATTATATTTATTTCCATACCCCGTACACCACAACCGATTTCAGCCATTAATGAACTCAACAGTTTGCAAAAGTTAAATTAAATACCTAATTTGGACTCTTTACTTTTAAAAAAATTTCGGATGCTAGATCGCTTACAGAATTTAAATATCCTCCTATGCAGAATCTATGAAGATGTGATTTTTAAAAAATTAAAAAAGTTGTATCATGGGACCAATATGAATAACTAATTTTTTTTACTAATAAGAAAATCAGAAGTCAGGAATAAATGAATAAATAATGGAATAAATGAAGGAATAAACCACTTAAGAACATATGAACAATGGTATTAAAAAATAAGCTTAAATATCAGATTCATTATTTTAAATATCGCAGAGGCTAGAGCGCATACACACATATACATTTATTTATATATGTAAATGGGCCTCAATTTTAGCTTTTCCAATGGAGGATTGTAATATTTAATGAAGAACTATAGAAAGTCCCGCCATTTTACCAATGTGAATAGTTGATTTCCCTATTCAGCTAAAAGAAAAGCTGATTTGATTATTGATTGGCCCAAATAGGAGAGATATACCATAATGATTGATTAGCAACTATGTCGAGGAATTCGCAGTTCCGAATGTAACGGACTTTCTCTTTTACTTGATGTTCTCAGGCTTTAGGGATTGCTGAAACGTATCTGTGTAAGCCTGGTATGCAGGCTATGCTGCGCGCTTCAGAAGGGCCTCTATGTCGGCCAGTGTGAGGCAGAGCATGTGTTTCAGCTTCAGTCATTACCCGAGGGTGCGAAGTGCACGTGCCCCCGCTCTGCCTTTTAGAGGGCGCCCTGCTGCCAGGAGGGCTTCACCGTGAAGTTATAGGTGTACACATGCCTCCGCAGTGTGCGAGACCGCATCGACCCATTCCCCGATCCTTTCTTCTTCATTTTCTCGCCCTCTCTTCCTTTCACTCGTTCTCTCTCTCTGGGGCAGATCCAGAGGTCCTTAGCTGCCCTTGCAGGCATAGGGCGAGTCCAAATGCCGCTCAGAACTACCCCTAGTTCCCGCCCTGTCAAGTTTGTGGGTAGTTTATATTATTTTCACCAGCAGCTTATGATATCTAGACTACTAGCTAGCATATTCTTATTTTAGCGAGTTAAATAACGCATTACATCCCCCCTCAAGGTATTATACAATCTCGATAACCTACAATTGCTATAAGTAAATCAGTTAACAAGCTAAGTCAGCGTTTGAGTTTGCATCCAGTAAATGCATGTAGATGCATGAGCATATATATATATATATATATAATTCTATACTTCGAATGAGGACTTAATTAACNATATACGTATGCGCTCTCGTGGCCACGAATATTCGAAATTTGATTTTTTTATTTTTATTTTTTTCGGCAAACCGTTGGATTTATAGGCAAATACGTAAACACAATATATTAAAAAAAATTGTATTCTATCAAATTTTACTTAAAAAGCATGAAAAAATATTTCAGAATATAGTTACAAGCGTTAGGCGGGCTCCCTTATTTTAAAATCTAGAAACCAATATTCGAAATTTAGGCTTTTCAGTATAAATCCTTTAGAGAATTAATCATTATTAGAAATCGGATTGATAAGAGGAAGAACATGATTTTCTAATTTGTAATAACTTCATTGTTATTTGAGGTACGAAAATGTTTATAAAACATAGTAGGTGTAAGATAAATATATTTTTTTTCTTTAACATTTTTAATAAACGCGCTTTTTAAGGAAGATTTTTACGAAAACAAATACTACGGTTTAGCACACTTCCCTCACTTTTCCTTCCCGGTCAGCCAAAAGCAAAACTTAGTCGTTCCTACCTTTTACACTTGATATTTATGAATGTAATAAAAAGATGGAGCGCTTCCCCTACGCTTAACTCCGGTATATTTTCGATCTCTAGCTTTTAAGCTGGAAAAAGTCATACTTACGCCCACCTTCATTGACAAATGGGATATCTGCTTGCCTGACGGATGTATTTATATATTAGTTTAATATATTTACATATATAACGTCACATTCGTACAAAACATCACATATCTCTGTCAATAAAATAACCAACTATGAAGCAGTACATATTGTACAAGTTGTAAGCAAACATCTTGAGCCTAAGTAATAACTCCAATAGCCCACACTATCGAGAAAATAAATTACTGTACGTAAAAAGTTAGGTTAATTTTTTTTTTTTTTAAATTTAACATTTTTTTAACAATATTTCATTTTCATTTTATATTCATAATTATGAATGTCACTACTTAATATTTAGCTGTTAAATTTATAATTTTCTATCCCTGAGTTATGTTATTAATACGTACTCAATTATTAATTTTCAACTACAGTAATGCAAGAAGTCATGATATTAATAACTATGAACAGGTGAAGTGAATAATTATCACTTCTAATAAATATTTGAATTAATAATCTTTTAATTTAATATTGATTAATAATCAAGCCATCAGTTTATCTAAAAATTAATACAATTTATAAAAATTATACCATGTACAAAAGTGGATTTTAATGTAGTAAAATAAATATATATATTACTTTGTATATTATGATTAAATTTAATAATCTTCCGATAGAGAACTCACTCAGAACACGAGGAAAATATAACTTAAAAGAATAAGGCTTGTTTTAAATCAATTGAAGAATAATTAAGAAAAGGATGGGTTCGGCTACGGTAAAGTTGTATTATTATAATGAAAAGCATTTAATAAGTAAGTAATATCTTCATATTACAATTTTAAAACCAATGAGGACAGTATTATTTAAAAAATAATGCTAAACAAATTAGAAGCAAATTAAAAACCCACCTCCATAACACGTTTTCAGCCAAAACAATAGACATAGTCTAGAGTCTTAACCGAATTTTAACTTAACACAGCCCAATTAAAAATACATTCATTGGAGCTACTTCTGAAAATGTACAGTTAACAGTTTCAGTTCTTCTTCTTTAATAAAGGTAGACTGATTAAGTTGTTGAGTATTGTTGAACCAATAGGAGAGGGGATAATCTGAAATGTGTGAGGAAAAAAAAAAAGAAGAAAATTAGCAGGCTTAATAATAATAGTAATAAAAACTCATAATAATTAAACTCAACACAGATTCGTTTATTGATGAAATAAATACTTTATTACACTGCCTTTGTGATAACTGTCATGAGGAAAAAAAACCTTTTTGGTAGTTAAGATATTCCTGTATTCGCTTAATTGATAGACACTTTAATTTTAGTAGACTCTTATTTAGTGGGACAAGCAGGATCTAGGCACTCCCAAAATGTGGTATAAATCAAAATTAAAATAATCAATGAATAATTATGTTGAAAAATAAAGAAAAAACCCTGAAAACAGTCAGAAATTTCAAAGTGTCTAGGAAGGTGCCATACAAATATTTATGGTATGAATTGAAAGATGTGAATTATTTCTTGAATCATATTCTTGCTGCATCCTGTAAACTTCATGGGAGCACGCTGTAGTAGTATTTTCCAGTTTCTAGAGTAAGTTTCTTCTTTTATGTTCTTTCTTCTAACTCAAATTATCATATATCCGATCTATCATGGTGAAACGACTAGCTTGTGGATATAAAACAATAAAAAATACGTTGTCAGGAAGGTTAAGAGAAAGAAACCTCCATACACCACTAAGAATATGTAAAAAGAATAAATCATTTCATCTCTATAGCTACAATGTGGAGTATTGATCTTGAGCGAAGACTCAATTAATTAAAATTAAAAATAGAAAGTAAGTCAGTGCCAAGCAAAGTACATCACAACTAGGTGTTATGCGGGTTAGCACCTTTCCCGCCTTCAGGGGCCTGAGTCAAAAGTATTTCTGCTATTGTATTTCTCCCCCAGTAAATTATTAATAAATTTTTTTAAACTTTTATTTATTTATTACATTCTGTTAAATTAAAACATTTTGTAATTTGATCACCACACTAAATTAGAAAAAAAAAGACATTTAATATTAATCGCATGAGGAGAGAAGGTGACCAATGACACCACTCTCAAAGTTTATGAATTATATTTCAAATAATTAATTTTTAATTAATATTGAAATTTTTATTCTCTCCTGAAGAAACTAATTTTGCGTTGAGAAAAGAAATATATAATTAAAAGAAAAAAAAACAATCATTAAATACGCACATTTATTATGATGAATAATAAACATGCAATTAGAAAACTATTTACACTTAATAGTCAAAAAGTTAAACATTACTTCATAAGTTAATTGTGGACTATCAATAGGAAATACCAACTAATAGAATTATTAGATGTTTTTTTTGTTGGGGCTCGGTCAAGGTAGATCCAAAAAATACAACTTTAAAAAAATGTATTTTTTTAAATTATCTGCCAACGTTTTGGCTTACATTGTAAGCCATCTTCAGGGCTATTATGAAGACAAAAGGGGACGTCCTGTCCCTAGGTTCACACTTTTATGACCAACTAAAAGCCTTTTTCATCAAATTGAAAAACCATTAATACACACTTTATTGTTCATTATAAAAAAAAAGTTTCAAATGTTGAATTTAAATTTTTAACATTTATGTTCTAGAACATTTTACAGTACATTATAAGTACGTATTATGTAAGATAATTAAGAATGTAACTAAAAGGGTAGTGGTTCTTCTAGTCTTAAAAGGGAGAAATCAAATTCTACATTTGTGATTCTTTACACGTTGGAAGATTTCGCTAATGACTGAAATCAAAATCAGTTAATCCGGAGAGGGTTTTGAAGATTAACTGAATAAAGAATCACTGTCATTTTGTGATTAGTGTTAGTGATATTAACTGTAAGTGCAAATATAACCTTCTAAAAAAATTTTCTCTATAACTGTTTTACCAAAAAGAAGTATAGAGGTAAATATTCAAGAATGTAAGCACTTCTATTTCATTTTCATCTCCAGGTCGGTTTTCAGGTAACTAAGCGGACGAAACCTTTTGTTTACTGAAGTAATATATTTGCTTCAATGTAAGGAGTTAAAATGGCGGTTATCAGGCTAGATGAAATAACCACTACTAATACTAATGATCCACTCTTTCAAACAAACTAATGAGGTGTTTAGTATAGGTAAAGGCTCATTAGCCACTTTTTTTTTTTTTAATTGTGGCGAACAACATATTCATAATATTCTTAGAAAATTGAGACTCCCCCAAAAAATATTGATCAATTTTAAGAATACTTAATTGAGGCGTGAACTTAAAAAAAGGTGCAGGATAAGAGATGGCTTGCAGTTTTATTTAGATTTTATTAAAAAGTTAAATATAAGTATCATTGACACAAGTGACTGGGTTACGTTTGAAAATTACGTGAAAATAATTCATTCTTCAAAATAGCAATTAAAGGAGCTACTATCTTTAAAAAATTAGATCTGTTAAAGAGAGCTCAGACCAATCTCAGTCATACTGATAACAAGGCCTTAACCAATCGCATTCTTAGGCCTAAGATAGATAACTCTAATGCCATATGTACAGCTATCTCTTATGATAATAATAATTTAAATGGCCATAATATAAAAATAAATAAGAATATGGGCGATTCCCGAAAGAGGGATTCTATAACTGATGTAAATGATGGTAGGAAAACATTTGATTACAGTTCTTCGAAAAAAAAAAGAGAACTGTGGAGGTTACTGACCACTGCTCAATTATTTCACCCACCTTTGATTGAGAACCTCCACCAGTCAGCTATTATATAGAATGAAAAAAAAAATTTATATATATGAAGATTTTCTTTTGGAAATGGCAGGAATTTATATATTCGTGAAAAGCTTACAGTTCAACCTCTTTGTCTGGGAAAATGCGAATACAATCATCGAAATATCTCCTCCTTAATTTATATATTAAACAAATATTATCTTATATTTTATATTGAATTAAGATGCGCAAATAGTAATATTAGGAATCAGTGAAAGAGAAATACTTTCATGAGAAGGATTCAAGTATGATTTTGGGCATTCTGGCGGCCCTTGGAAATTCTAGCTTTGATTAATGTAAGACAAGTATCCATACAAAGGAAACAGTCACGTTGACTGTATTGCGCAAGCAGAGCGACATCTGCAGGCATTTCGAATTCCAGTAAAAAGGTTCGCACACTTGTCGATACACGGGAAGAACGAGAGGAGACATCCTCCCCTCTTGGAATACGCCACCCCTCGGCAGCATTGTGGCGCAGTGCACGAAGAAGAAAAGGAAGAGCATTTCAGGTGAATATGTTAGTGTGATTTCCTTAATCCTTTCACCC
>KZ806871.1:841425-875947 GCA_000696205.2 Oncopeltus fasciatus
AGCAAGATCGCCATAAGTCTCAACAAAAATTCGATGACATTCAGATGCCTTTTTCTTTTGATTAAATAAGAAAATCATGACATGCCGCAAATGCTCTTTATTTGGCTTAAAATTAGACATTTTTAACACCAAAGAAAGGTATGATACGTCCACGTAAACGACTTAAAGACAACTGACTTTTGTAAACAAATGACTAACAAACAAAATAGCGTTTAGAGATAAGCAAATCCTTCAACAGGCTAAGAGCGCATTCTATTGGAATTAAAACGACATTTTAAACTTGCATACCTGGTACATGTCAATCTTCTTTGAAATGGGAGAAGTCTGCCAAGTCTCCAAGGTCTAGGTTATCTTGGATCACGAAACATAACATTTGGTATAGGCTATGTGCTGGTCAACCCAGATGGATTGTAGGTTAATGACTGTTTCCAATGTCATTTCCCAAGCAAGTTGCGCTTCATCCTCCATCTAACTCATTGAATTGACCATTGCTTTATTTATTAACCAATTCTGACTATATAGCTTACAGTAGGACATATGTTAATGTTTTATTAATATTTTTCTTATGCGTTTTGCGAAAGTACTCTTTAAAATGCTCCTGTTATATTATAATTATTATCTAGCCTGTGAATTCAGTTTTCTTCGAAAAAAAAAAAAGTTTTTTTAGGCAGGAAAATTAATTTTAAAGATTAGGTTAGTTACTACATTTCATAAAAAAGTCACCAGCAATGATTTTTTTTTTATGATTAAAAATTAAATTATTGACCTATCTTGAATAACTTAATTAATTAATTAATTAGCTTAATGTGGTTATAAAAAAAATATCCGGAAAGGGTACTAGAACTTCTAGAAAGATGTTGAAGTTTCTATGGTTAATTGGGAATGATCAGCAAAAACACTGTTTTGAATACGTCAAACAATATATGTATGTGAATATGTCACACTTTTTGGCTTTTTCAGTGACCTATTCATTGAAGAGAAACTATTCAAAGGTATTTTTCTCCACGCTCTTAAGCGTTTTTTTCAAGTTTCTTAAAACTTGAGAAGAATCTATTAATAAAAAATATATTAATAAATATGTGTATATAATATTCAGATTAATTCAGCCCAAGAAATTGTCTGTTTGTTGACACTCCGTGCGGCTTCTTAATTTAATAAGGGGTATTTTTTTTTTTTTTTACATTTAAACCAGATATATTTTTTTTGTTTTTTTTTGCTGGGTTTTTACAGGACAACCTGCTGCCAGGGTCCACAAAGATGGATAATAATTATATATGGTTTTAGGTGGGAGAAGTAGGCTGATGATGAATTTTACTTTTAACTTTAAACCTTAACCGGGAAGTAAGCATTAAATTTTTAAAAAAAATGTCAGTCACACAAGAGCTGGAGGAAATTTAATTTGAAAGCTATAGAGACCAATGGGTGTAAAATGTATGAGTTCTGTAAGAAAGGGAGAGTAGAGGGTGCGCTTACCCGTTCCCCTTAAATTTTTAAATTTCTTTCTTAATAAGCGTTTTTATTACAAATACTATAGAACATAAACGTATGAAATTACATTTTACACCTGTTCTACATTCTGTTTCGTAAATCGAATAAAAACAAAAACTTGACGATTCAAAATTATGTTCTCCCACAAACCTCCCCCTTTCTCTTATCCAATTTTTTCCTGAAATGAATTGTGTCAAGTATTTATGATAAGATGCCTAAATATCGTATTTGGTTTCAATATTTTAAAATTTAATCAAGAGTGCCAGCCCAACACTTGATATTACATTCTTAAATGTCTTTTTTAATCAAATATATTTTAGAAAATTGTATTGACTAAAATTGTTATAAAATTAATTTAAACCTCTATAAATTTTTTTGTGATATACATTTTTTTTTGGGAATGTAAATATTAAGATTTTTTTTTTTTTGGTCTTCCTCTGACTCCCCTTCCCACAGATCCATTTTTTAACTAATACATAAAATTTCTATAACCGCTTCCACAATAAGCTACACGGCCAGCAAAACAAACTTATGTCAACACTACATTTACAAAAAAATACTGGAGGACGACTCAAAAGAAATTGCCCTGAGGATCTACTTGAGTTTTGCTACATCTTTGGTTGCGCCTTCATTCCCTTCACTTCACATGTCCCACATGCCTTTTTTATCTAATTTGATATCACCTCTTTATCAGCTGATGGTACTATCTGGTAGAGGTGCGGATATCACTATGCAAATGTCCCACATGCCTTTTTTTATCTAATTTTATATTACCTCTTTATCAGCTGATGGTACTATCTGGTAGAGGTGCGGATATCACTATGCAAATAAAAAACAAATAAATAAATAAACTCCAACACGATAATGAATTTAATTAAAACGCGAAAGCTAGTCGGAACTCAGATAGTGACCAATTTGCTCAAGAAACTAGTGTTGGGGTTTGTCTGGAACTCAAAATTAAATGATAGATCAAGAGAAGGTTAAATGAGAGTCAATAACTAATTTGATTTTACCTCAAAATATAAAAATAAAATAAAAAGGAAATAGAAATAAGAAAGGGTATGTTTTCCTTTTGAATAACCCTTCAATGAGAATAATAGTATACCACTGTCGTGATGAAATTACTTAGGTTGTATAAATCTCTCTATAAACCATGATGACTCCCATCACTTGTACCAAAAATGTTAAATGAGCGCATTTAACATTATTCGACCCTATTTAAAATGTATTCTAGATTTACTTCTATACTCTTTTTTTTCTTAGGCAGTTAATTTCGTTGCTATTTAGTGCCTAAGGCAGATAATTTATAACTTAGACACCAAATAGCTCCTAATCTAAGTATCTTATTGAGAAATAAGTACTGGGTTAACATTGCAAAGAGCTTTGAATCAAAATTTGAGGAATAATTATTTTTCTTTTCTTATACGCGGATTTTTTATTTATGAAATATTTTCAGCTTGTATTCTAATTAATTTTCAGCATTACCAACATTGAACATCGTTTTAAATAAAATTTAAAATTTAAAAAAAATTCCAAGTTGATAAAAACATTTTTCGGATTTTTATCATGTTGAAATTTCTTGCGTAGGACCAAAGTGATTTCAGATAGATTACTTTTTTAAATACTGCTAATTTCTATTTCGCGAGTCTCATATTAAAAGAGGCCGAAATTTAAGATGGGGTTATAAAACAATATTCTCTCTCTATTCTATAATTATTTATATTTATTTCTCATAACAATCCACTCAGTGTCAAGAAAGAGAGATTGAGGCATCCAATAGGTTACCTTAATGAATAATGTTTGTATTGTCTTTATAAAATGACTATAAAAGGATTTAAACCTGCGGGCTTAAATGGATTTCTTGGGTTAAATCTGTAGATCAAAATGGATTTCTAGGGTAAGCCATTCACCTTGGGATATTATGTAAGATTAATAAAACAAGAAAATGGAAGGTCGAACCAATTCCACTTTCCATGGCGGTTTTTTGGTCTTTTGCTGGCCTTAAATGGTGTAAAAAGCATCTTGAGATGCTATTCCTCTCTCAAAAGATAAAATTGGTGGATTGGTAAGAGATTGACAAAAGATAAAATTGGCAGTTTTGTGTTGTCATGGTTACTCAGAGAAGAACACATGAACGTAACATGCCATTATGTGTCATAATAAGCTTTCATAGGGAAGGGTGACAAGGTTTGACTAGTTTATCTAGTAGTTTTTACTGCTATTCAATGTGTCCCGTATTTACGATGAATTTTCATCATCTATAAGGGGTTGATTTGAACCGCCTAACCATAATCTATTTTAATGTGTTGTATATCAAGGGAAATGTCTCACCTAAGGGTGCATAGATTAGTCCAGCCCAAAACAAGAAAGGCTCCATTCTAAAACCAATTTGCCTTTATTTGACCAGCCCCTAAGCTAGCCTGGGGGGTGAATAGATTTGACACAGAGGTCACTGTCTTAGGTTAGCGCGTGCCCAGCCCTAGAAACATCCACATGAAATATGGCAGGAGTTCCTATGTCGGAACCGGCTAGTCAGGAGGGTGAATAGATTACCTAGGCACTGCACGAAGGGTTCAGCACTGTCTTAGGGCACGGGTCTATTATGAATAAGAGGGTTGACATATTATATCCACTATTTCAAGGGTTGACCTTTCAACACTAGCCTAGTAATATAACCTACAATTAAGAAACCTACAACACGTTGGGCTGAATCGCCTCCTCAAAGGGTGCATAAGTTAAACGCGCCCTAAACTAGCCTTGATTTTTTTTACCTTACTCCATATAATAAATTTAAAGTGCCAAGTGGGAACAATAATTTGTATATTTTAGGCACTCAATAGCATAGTGGGAGACATAAAAATACTTCCACGTGCCCGTTTTAATTAAATTATTGAGAAAATAATAATAATAAGATATTACTATCTATATTGATAGTTATTATTATCTTATAATATCAATAAGATAATACTATATAAAATGTACAAGATGAACAAAACTTTTAGTACATTTGTCAAAATAGCAGGTATCCTTTAGTGATGGGAGTAATCATATAGCTTTGGATCTGCTCATTCTCCGATTGGAAATGGATTTATTTATTTATTAAATATTTATTTATAAATACATATTTTTTATTTCCTTAAAATATGTTTCATGAAACAAAACAAAAAAAATTTAAGGAGCTGAAATTTTTATTTTTACATCGATNTACCTTTTTTTGAATTTTTCATGAAACAAAACAAAAAAAATTTAAGGAGCTGAAATTTTTATTTTTACATCGATTAAAATGTTTTTAAATGAGCTAGATAATTTAGATCAATTCACAGCAGTTTGTTGACTACGTTTTACTTCTAGAATAGATATTAGATTATGAAACACATGTTTTAAATAGGAAATTGGGAAAACCCGTAATTTTCTCAGCCCTTAAAAAAAAAAGCAAGTATCCCAAGCATTGTCCTTGTAAGTGTCCCTCAAAAATGACTGCGCAAAATGGCGGGGCCGGTTTTGCACGATAATCGAACACTTATTCACAGGCTTCGAATTATACTTCCAAATGTGGGGAAGCGTTCAGACAACAGTGTCGTGCGATATATTCACTACTGTCCAATATTCGCGAAGTGCGATACGACAGCCAGGGGAAAAATGCCTCTGGTATGTTCTCATTTAAGGCAAGCACAGCACGGACTCTAGGGCTAAATGGGGTAGAGTGAAATTTATAATTAGCAGATTTACAGAATTTTGGAAGACTTCAACAGATCTTTACCGATTATTCATTGGAAAATATAAAAATATGGTCCGTTTAAAACATTATATATATATATATGTACACACACAAACACACATATATGTGTGTACATACTAGTATAAGTACATAATTGTATGCGTTCTAGAGTTCGCAGTTTGAAACCTAATTCATTATTTAAGCATCTTTTTTCAGGCCGTTAGGTAAGTTCCCTAATAGCTGATATAGGTCGAGAAGGAAAGGGGAGAGGGGGTGTTAAAAGAGGCCTAAAATCCTAATGTTTTCGTTATTATCAGCATTATAAAAAAAAATTAATTTAAAAAAACGTACAGAGCAATATAGGTGTTATAAATCAATTAAAAAAATTTGTATCAATAATATTTAAAAAAAAAATATACATATATATGGTACATATAATAAGAATGTAATTTTGATTGTTGGGCAAACACTTTTATTTTTAAAATATAGAAATAAAATTCAGTATTTAGGCTTTTCATTGGAAACACTTATAATACATTAATTTTAATAAATTAAATTAAACTAATTTTTATTTTTTGAAAATGGATAAGGAAAAGGGGGTTTAAGAAGTAGATCAAAATTTATAATATTAATATCTTCCTAGTTATCTGAACTACGAAAACGTTTATAGATCATAATAGGTGTTAAATGAACATCCATGAATTAGTACTTGCTCATTCATATAGCAAAGGTTTATATTTAATATTTTAATTACTTTAGTATATGACCATATTAATTTCAATATCAGTTGGCGGGAAAAAGGTTTTTCATAAAAAGTCATTAACAGTTTTTTTTTTCTTATCCATAAATCAGTTAAGGTTTATATTTATATTACTTTTAAATTGTAATTCATGATTTGAAATGATTTCTGTTGAATTATATCTTGTGGTAATAAGTAGAGAGTCCTATGCACATAGATTTATAATCTGAAGTCTTACTTTATCTGTCTTGAACTGGTCGGACTATTCTATTGAAACTTGAGAAAATAACTTTTTTTTTTTTAATTTTTCATGTTTCTATATCGTGGATAGAGGTGAGTGAGGAATACTCCTTGTCTCTAAGCTATCTGGACTATGTAAATAGACGCTGATATATCCCCCTAAGCTACTAAACCACCCCAAAGAGGTTAGAACGCCCTTTCACAGGTCGACAGGTGGAGAGCGAGGGGGTTGGAACAGAGGGTGGCCGCTCCATACACCACTTCCTCTGTCTCATTTTATTATTATCACCAGCCTTCATTTTTTTTTTTCTCTTTTTATTTTATTTTAAGAATGTGAGACTGGCATGTAGTGGGGGTAAAGTCCTTAAAAGCATTCATCTTATGCGCACTTGGGCAATTGATCTACAAACCACGTGAAAAACTTTTGAATACAAATAAAGTTTTATTTGTTTCATTAATTAAAAAAATAAAAATTTGAATTTATAGTGACAAATTTACCAATAAATTAAATAAGTAAATAAAAANTTAAAATAAAATGCATAAATAAATTAAATAATATTAAAGTAAACTACATAAAGAAATAAAAGAAACAACAAACATTCTTGTTCATCTCTTGTTACAAAATAAGATTTTTAAAAATTGTATATGGTTTATTTTTATTATTATTAAAGAATAAAGAATTATTTTTGGAACTTTTGAGTATTATGTTTTAAAAATTTGAGATTTCAAATCTATATTTAAAAAAGCAACAAAAAACAGTCCACACACTCCTAACATTACAAGTCATATAGACCAGGAATTATTCGATTTTTTTAAATAAAATCTCTTTTTTTTTTCATTATAAAAATGTGAAATTGATAAATTTCAGACAAGAGGGGGTTAACTTTAGAAATTAAATTCTTTAAAAAAAAAAACACAAATAATATTTCATTTTGTATGAACACAAGATATTAAAAATGATAATCAATAACTTATTCACACACACACAAACATACATATATATTGTGTGTGTGTGTCTACGCGCGTGTGTGTGTTTAAAACATACATTTCATTTAGAAAAACTGAAAACTGTGGTCCGTAAAGCATAGAGTACACACACTATATATATATGTGTGTGTGTGTGTACTCTATGCTTTACGGACCACAGTTTTCAGTTTTTCTAAATGAAATTCGGTATGTAGGTTTTAAATGTAAAATAAACAGATTATTAGGTTACTCAGTTCGTTATTAGGCAAAATCATATTTTAGGAGAGGGGATCAGCGTGTGATGAAATCGTCAAGAGAGACTAAAAAAAGTTTTGACAATGTACTCGGTATTTTTTAAATTTATTTTAGAGTAATGAAGACAGACATATTTTACTAGTTTCACAGAAAAATTGAACAATTAGGAGTCGGGGTTACTAAAACTATAAATTTTCATTTTTCTTGGCTGGAAGCCTCAATTAGTTATTTTTCTTAATGATATTTGGCTTTTAAATGTTAGGCTTAGTTTATTTAATAATGATTTATGGTAATAATTTACTTTAATAGGTAAATCGAGCGAATAATTATTAATATTAATTAATATTATTTTATCTGAAAAGTCAAGTGCGAATAAAAATAAATTTTCGATTCTTGAAGGGTATTTGGTTTACTGCAATGAAACTCAATACATATTTATTCGCTGATATAATAAATAAATATTTAATAAGTTGTTCAGTGAAGTATAACGATTAGGTGAGTGGTTTACAGTTTATTTTTGAATTACTTTAAATTTTACAGTTTATAAGCCTCAATGAGTTGTTTTCCTTATGAAATTCGGCATATCACTTTGAAATGCAAAAAAGAAAAGCTGAGTTTGTCATTGAAGGACAATCGGACAAAACATTTATTAAATATATCTACAGCTGGCTTAATATTTATTTTAGAGCAATGAAGATAATCATATATCTATTTTATTTGATTGATAGACGGTATATTCAGAAAGGAGAGTTTGTTGACCATAGATATTATTCTAAGATGATTTTAGTTGGGGTTCGGTCAAGGTAGATCCAAAAAAACACAAATTTAAAAAATGTATTTTTTAATAAAGGATTATCTGCCAACATTTCGGCTTACATTGTAAGCCATCTTCAGGGCTATCATGAAGATAAGAGAGGACGTCCTGTCCCAAAGTTCACATTTCAATGAATAAACGGTATATTCATAAAGTTTGGGGCTTACATGAAACGGAATGTTGAAATAAAAATATTTATTGTATACATACCATATCTTCCATCTTGTGTAAAAAAAGACAACTGTTTTGGGGCAAGAATAAAAAAAAAAAAAAAAATTCTTCTTCTCAAATAAAAATGTTCATGAACCACGTTACTGATCAATTCGCTTAGCTTACGCAGCTCCTACGTTAAAGATATTATTTTACCTTTATCTCTCCGCCTAAAATAACACTTTATAGATACCAGTACATATATGAAATCAAAGTGTTACTCATTGGTCCTGTATTCTCCTTCTATTTTCACAGACATAGATATTTGTTTGATCCTTGAGACATAGTTGAACAGTAGTTTCATAAATAAGATGACTGACAAACATTGAGAAAAAATATAAAAACTTTTACAATCCATGGGATTCCACACATGAAAAACAAATCATATTTACCAAATCAATATAAATAAAAAAGCTTCTTTAGTAAGTTAGTATTTCCATATTTAAAGAAAAATATTTTATCTTTATTTTTTAAATCTCAGTGAAATAATTCCACATACTCGTTAGATTAAACCCTGTTTTCACTAAACAGGCAAAACCAAATAAAAATGATATTTTAAAATAAAAAAAATGTAAATAAAAAAATAAATTTCCTCGCACAGTTCTGATTGAATAAAATTGTTAATAATATTCTACCTATCAATATAATATAGGCATTGACATATTTAACTATCTAAAGGGTTATTATGACTACCAATGAATATAGAATTATCATACCTTCTATTATCCATCTTCATTGGTTTCTGAAAACCATCTTCTGTTGGCGAGCGCTTTCGGACATTGTCCATCTTCTTGGCTGAAGATGGTTTGCAGAAACCATTGAAGACGAATAATAGAAGGTGTGATATTTAACTATTATTAAATACTGTATTATAGACGTATAATATGTTGAAATAATTAAATGAAATATTGCCTATTGTGAAAGCCATAGTTGTTAAGATCCATACTCCAAATATATTGAATAGTTAAAAACCAATTCTAATTATAAAATTAAGATGGATACCAATTCATAAAAATTAAGATTCACACTTGTGTTTTAATTTTTGAACCGTTCCTAAAACTAATTTTTTAAAACTTGTTACATTTTTCAACATGCTGAGAATAGATTTAAAAAAAAAAATAAATAAATAAAAAAATAAAAAAAGAGGAAGCTACCCTTCAACCAGTCTGGATGAGTTTTAGTTTTAGCGGGCAATATGGTAATTCACATTAGCATTTCTCCAAGGGGGTGGAAGAGCAAGGGGGTGGAGAGGGTCCTGACGTGGCTGACGGATTTTTTTTTTTTTTTTTTTTTTTTTCAAAAGCATCCCGCGAAAGGGTGGCCATGATTTATTGATGTCCGGTTGGGCAAGACCCCAGGAAGTACGTTATGAGAGTAATTTATCTTTGTCTTAATTATGCTGGAAGGTGTACGTTAAGTCGGATTTATTTGTGATCACGTTCCCAACAACCAACCTGGAACCGGTGTCATTGGTCTTCCCTAAGATGTAGCAGATGGAGATGCAATCACCGAAAAGGGAGTGAAAATATATTTTGAATATTAAAAAATAAACGGAAACCATTTTTATAAAATCAAATGATCTTTAAAAATGTTGAGAAATAAACTGATTGATGTTTTTCCTTTACACATAAAAGTGAGGAACTACAGTATTTTGTTTAAAATGAAAAATAATTAAGAAATTGATTTTTCTTAATCTTATTTTTAATCTCAATCTTTCTTAACAAAACTCAATATTCTAGAATTTCTTTGCAATGGCTATAATTTTTATATTTGTGTGCACATAAATACAAATATTACTAGAAAATATAATTGAGACATTATATTGACATTACTAAGATTTTACATACACACACACACACATACAAGCATGCATATATGCATAGAGACTTCATAGTCTCTCTTCACTCCTCACTGACAAAGGGCGAGATATCCCCGAAAATTTTACTCCTTGTGTTTTTTTTTTTTTTTTCATTTTGTGTGTGCGCTGCACTCTTTATTCCACCTGTTCTTGATTACTACATATCGCAGCCGCGAGTGTTTCATTTACTGTATATACTTTATAATATAAATTTTACCCCTTGGGATTTTTTTCTTTTTGTGTGTGCACTGCACTCTCAATCCCACCTGATTTTGATTGCTACATATCGCAGCCGCGAGTGTTTCATTTACTGTATATACTTTATAATATAAATTTTACCCCTTGGGATTTTTTTCTTTTTGTGTGTGCACTGCACTCTCAATCCCACCTGATCTTGATTCCTATATATATTTATGATGTATATAAATTATTTGATAATAATTCGATTATTCATAGTAAAATTCCTTCTTCTACTATTAAATGTATTTATACATATACTAAAGAATTCATTTTTTTAAAAAGTGGAATTGTAGGATTATCTGCTCTTAGCTGACAAAATTCATGCTTGTTTAATTTATCTGTTGGTTTCATGTATGAATCAAATTCAACATCAGATTGAGACCATTGATTTGAAGTTTGAATTCCATGCTACTGCGTTGGTCAATTAATTAATGATAGAAGGGGAATAAATTTTAAAGGAACTTATATATATATATATAACATATACGCACAGCTGCTCAGATTTAATTTACAAAAAATTAATCATATGAATTAATAAACTGACTTGCTTAAACTATATTGGTGATTTAAAAAAAATATATATCTAAAGGCATACGCATTGTTTTTGTCGATCTCACGGGAATAAAGAACCGTTGAAGTCGGACATCCTGGAATATGGGAATCCCAATGACCTTGTACCCGTAAAACAATAGTCCACTTCCAGGACCTGTTCTGGCAATCAGGGTGCCATTCAGATAGTCCCTTCAGTCTTAGGGTGGTTTATTTAAATTTCCATTGCCCGGCAGTAGGGGTGGAAGGGGGAGGAAGAGCCACTCTCGGGGGAGGAGATATTTTTCAGTTAAATGTATCCCATGGCTGGGCAGCCATGATATATATGATGCGGGTTGTGCAATCCTGGAAGCAGGTTAGCGTTCCCACAGATCCGCAGTACGTTAGCCAGTCTTTTCAACACTTCCCCTAGCCCATCTTCTCTGGACACCCCCGGCCACCCCCCTCTGTCCGGTACCCTCCCTCTTCCGCGCCAACTTCTTCCCCTTTGTTTGCCTCTTAATCCCACAAAGGGATCTAAATTTCCTATCAGTTACAGTAGTGCGGGTTCTACTGCCTAGTCAACAAAACCAGCGGATCATATCTAATTGATGTTTAGCGTAGATTACTTTTTTCTATGATTTAATCCTGCTTCCACACATGCCATTGTTAGAAAAGTGAATAGAAGAATCCACCTGTCAACACAAAAATATTTTGCATATACACAATTTATTCTGAAAGAGTTCTAATAGAAACTTTCGGAAAATGTCTTTTTTTTTTTTTTTTTTTTTTTTTTTAGTGAATGTCCCATAATAAAATCAAGCTATTCACGTTAATACCGTGATACAACAGAGAGAATACCGGGAAGTACAATCTAGTTTAATCTTAAACGACTAGTAGCTTTCAGAAAAAAATAAGCTATCGTGTTGGCCCTTTCAAAAATTCAAATTTGGACTTTCTGCTTTGTGTTATTTATACTGATAAATCACCAATTGGCAGTGATGGGACTTTGAATGGGTATAATTTCCGTTATTGGTTTGATATCATATAGACATATCCAAATATCACACCGAACCCAATTACCTATTGAGAAACAGCTGATTTTGGGCGACTCAGTTAAGGTCCCCGAAAAAGTTATTGTTATAAAAACTTTTTAAGGGTGAATATGCCTGTCGTATTAGAGGATGTACCACTTTGACTTTGAAGAACAATGTGACGTCATCAAGACGTGCACCCAGCACTTTGGAAGCTAGAAGAGTTGTAGATGAATGTCCAGATCCTTAGCGTCCGCGTTCTTCTGATCCTTTAGATTTGTGGGGGAAAGTAAACAACACTGCCAGCGATAACTCATTGGGGGGTTTTTCGCACCCCAATTGTAAGCAAAGCCATGTTCTGCAAGAGATTACCAAGGAAGGGAATTTGTTGGCCTGTTCGTAATTTTCAGATGTGTATTAGAGCCCAAGGAGACATTTTGGAAATTTTTTATAATGATTGCGAAAGCAATTTCATCTTACGGCTAAAAAAATTTTATTGTTTCCTTTTTCTCCCGGGATACTAATCTCAATCAGTTTATTTTGGAATTAAATT
The DNA here is from genome assembly GCA_000696205.2 of Oncopeltus fasciatus. Taxonomy (NCBI): domain Eukaryota; kingdom Metazoa; phylum Arthropoda; class Insecta; order Hemiptera; family Lygaeidae; genus Oncopeltus; species Oncopeltus fasciatus. Next base: position 854,069 of record KZ806871.1, read on the forward strand.
ATTTAAATTTAAAGAAGTATTGTAAATTAACTTTCCATTTTAAAAACGTCCCAAACAATTATGAAATAATTTTGAACATGAGTTAAAACGATAACTGTTTTTATAAAGCATCTACAAATCAAAGATATCTTATTTACCATTTCATCTTCCGGGTTGGACCGAGTAAATGGTAAATACATCTGACGACCGACGAAGCCTACGTGAAAATCAAAGATATCTTTCAATAAAAAAGTAGAAAAAATCCATAATAATGAAATGTAGAATATTCAAAATTCAAATTCTTAAGGCGCCTAAAACTATAATGGAGAGTTTTTTCATGATAGCCCTAAAGATGGCTTACAATGTAAGTCGAAACGTTGGCAGATAATTAAAAAAATTTTTTTTTTTGGATCTATCTTGACCGAACCCCAACATTAAACATTTAATACTAAAAATATAATTATAACGGGGATTCTAGGTTTTACAATTAAGAAGATCTTTAAATTCCAAGAGATCGAAATAACCTTTTGCTGGCCATTTAATATTGCGTAGAAAAACAAAAAAAAAAAATTCTGCAGAACACATTTGGATGCGCTTCAACCTTCTATGGCTCGTCAAATTTGTAAAATAATTTTCTATAAAGACTAGCAATGGTGAGCTAAAAAACTTTTCCGAGATTTTAATTAAATCTTTCGTTTAACCGTGAAAGCATTGGATACTGTTCATTTTGGACACCTTGTATGTATCATAGCTCTAGCAGGTATGCAAGTTTAAAATGTCGTTTATTTCTTAAAATATATACACAGTAATTTAAAAAAAAGTATAATATATTTTATTCAAAGTACTGGCCCTCGATTTCTACACATTTTGTCCATCTCTCGGGCAATATATGGATACCATTCCCAAAAGAATGCTTCATCTTTATTTGAAATCCATTCATAGAGCCATTTTCGTACGTTTTCGAAATTGTTGAAGTGTTGCTCCGCCAATGAGTGTCCCATCGATGAGAAGAGGTGATAATCAGAAGGCGCCAGGTCAGGTGTATACGGCGGGTGGGGTAGGAGTTCCCAACCAAGCGAAGAAATCGTTTCCTTAGTCAATCTGGCTGAATGTGCAGGAGCGTTATCATGCTGGAGAATGACTTTGGCGTGCCTGTGAGCCCATTCTGGGCGTTTTTCGATCAATGCGTGACTCAAATTGATCATTTGTTGTCGGTAGCGCTCGGTATTGACTGTTTCGCCGGGCTTGAGAAGCTCGTAGTCGATTTGGTCGATTTTCTCGTTTTTGATCAGTAACATCAAAATCACCACGTTTGAAACGTTGAAACCAACGTTCACATGTCTTGACGGTTGGAGCAAGATCGCCATAAGTCTCAACAAAAATTCGATGACATTCAGATGCCTTTTTCTTTTGATTAAATAAGAAAATCATGACATGCCGCAAATGCTCTTTATTTGGCTTAAAATTAGACATTTTTAACACCAAAGAAAGGTATGATACGTCCACGTAAACGACTTAAAAACAACTGACTTTTGTAAACAAATGACTAACAAACAAAATAGCGTTTAGAGATAAGCAAATCCTTCAATAGGCTAAGAGCGCATTCTATTGGAATTAAAACGACATTTTAAACTTGCATACCTGGTAGCATCCGCAGTCATTTAAATAAATTAATCCAAATTTGGCATTTAAGCATTTTCTGTTTTTGATAGCCTTTAAAGTGTTCGTAAATCGACTTCGAATTCGACCAAAATTACTAAATCGACCTAAAGGTGAGAAGGATTTCAGACAGAAACAAAATTGAAAAATTATCAACATATTTCATTCTACTAGACGAACGAACCTAACTAGATAAATTTTAGTTTCTATCATTTAAATTCGATAAAATTCCATGACATTTCATAAAAAGCTTCTCCTGAACGAATGATGTTCAGAATGTGTGGAAACTTGCAAATAGTCTCTCCTTCTATGAAGATGAGTGGCTGAAAGGGAATTATCACTTTTTTTTTTTTTAATTCAAAAATGCATATTTTGAAAAACATTTAAGCTTGTAATTTGAAGTTCAGAGTGTGAGGAACCCTTATTTTTAAAATATAGAAACCGAACTATGTACTTTAGTATTTCTCTTGGAAACCATTGAATGAATTCATTCTTGTTGAAATCAGGTGAGAGGAAGACTGACTATGGGGGGGTTAAACATAATCTTGATGTCTTCACTTTTATTTGATTTTATACGAAAAAGTTTATAAAAAGAATAGGTTTAAAATCTTATTTTTAGCTTGTATTTCCTGTAAGATATTTTTTTACGAAAAACACTTTTCGAGGAAGATGATTACGAATATATCTACGAAGATTAAGCTCATCTCCACTTTTTCTTTCTTGTTTTAGTCTGGGCTTAGTGGACTTACTTTGACGGCCATTGGCCTCTTCGGCATTTGTTCTCATTTATGTCTTTCTTGAAACATCCATTGTGGGAAATATGCTTAACTGACGAAGGAAATTTATTTTTTTAATATTTATCACATTGTCATTACTTCCACTTACTAGGTAATGTTTTGGATCCAATGCATTTCTTCTGTTCTTTCAAAGCCACTAATGGTATATGTACAGTTTTTTTTTTTTTTTTACCATTTCTTCTTCCGGGTTGGACCGTGTCAAGTTGTCGATAGTAGCCGAGCTTTCCCATATCTTGTGATGGCTTCTTCAGGGCTGAATGGAGAAACTATCGACAACTTGACACGGTCCAACCCGGAAGAAGAAACTGTACATACATCTGACGACCGTGGAAGCCTACGTGAACACCCAATAATGGTATTATTATTCTTCATAATTGGTACAAACCATTATTGATATCATTAAATTAAATATAAATTTGCAGTAGAAAATTATACGTACACATGCGTATATATTAATAATGACCATTTTATATAAATAAAATATTATTGGGTGTAAAATAATAGAAGAATTCTAAGGGCTTTAGAGATAGTTTCCGTTAAAATAGTTTTTTTTAAATATTAATTAATCCTCAAAATCCGGTCTTAAGCTAGTATTACTTATTCCCTTATGAAAGTTAAGCTTTTGACAAAGTGAGACAATTCCTCTTAAATTTTAAAATTCTTTTTGAATTGCTAAAAATTCTTAAATAAGAATCTCAAATAATATAGTGTTTCTATATATATTAGACTCCTTTACTAGCCTCTTCTACTTGGATAAAATGGGCGATGACTTTCCAATTTACTAACCTATTAATGTTCAACTGCAGTTACTATCGATTGGAAGAAAGTTAAATTCGTGTTTTAATAAATTTAACATATTTAGTTTTAGATGGATGTTGTCCCGAGTAATTGAGGTGATTTATAAAGATGTTATACACATATGTTTTATTCCTTAAGTAGTCTTACTATAATATTTGATATCATTAATTTAATGCATATTAAGAATTATTATTAGTTATTACTTGTGAGCCGATAGACCTTCTTCCGCTGATTATTAAATCACCGGCTGGATATTATACATAATTTTTTTTTTTGGCTTCCTACTGCCATTTGCACAAGGTACAAATGTATGTGCGTACTTCCGACAAGCACTCTTAACTAGACATGCTTTATTGTTTAAAATTTCAAAGATAATAATAATCAGTGAATTTCAGCTGCTTTGAATTCATAAATTTTTGGGTGAATTCGATAACCAGGTTAGGTTATGATATCTAATGGACCAAATTAAAAATTTGTAAATTCTAAAATTCCAAAAAGTGAAAAATTTGTATAGGTGTAACATGTAAATTTATCTTGTAAAAGAATTTGATAAGCCATGAGTAAGCCATTTTCTCTCATATCTTTAACGGAATGTACAATCAATAAGTAGGGTTTTAATCTTATTTGGTCTTTAGTTAGACCTAAATGCAGGAAATATCTTCGTGGTTTTGCAAATCCTGGAAGACGGACTTCTGTTACTTATTCTAGAACGATTTGTTTTTTGTTCTTTCCCTTTTCGTCCCTTTCAAAGCTCTGAACTCAAGGAGGGGGAGGACTATAAAGGTGTAATTACCCCATTCTAAACATCTAAGGTTCTCAGCAGCGGATTTAGAAAAATATAGTGCCTGGCTTGAGTGACCCAAAAAAATCCCTTTGCTAATATTAAAACCTTGATCAAGCCCGATGCTTAAATTATATTTGCTCAAAACAGAAGAAATAACTATACTCTGGTAAAGATGGTGTCTCTAGACAAGAATTTTCTCAGAGGATGTTTGGAAGCCCCGATCCTACACGGTGCACGTGGTAGAGAGGACATTCCACTCTCGGCCTATTCTCTGTACGGAGCAGAAGGCAGCGAGGTATAATTCAGAGTTCTCATGTTACGGGGAGCAGACTATGAAATAATACAGCTCTATAGAGAGTGGGGGAGGGCTCCTGAGGGTCGGCGAACAAAGGTGCGCACCACAAACACACCCCTGCTCACAGGCAGGCCGGAAGTGAATCTTTAACTACAGCCTCAACACTAATTCATTTCATTCTCACTTGCCACATTCACTGCTATTAATCGTGAAAGGGCTATTTCGCACGTCGGCCCATTGGCGAATGCCGATTCCCACGACTCCCTTCTGAAAGGAACCTCCGGGAGGTAGAAGACGGACAGCTTAGGTCAATCGCCCGGCTCTGAATTGATTAGTCCTTATTGTAATGAGCTGGAGCCCTCTCGTAACGTTAACCATTACAATGATAGCCTTCGGGTGGTCACTCCATTCTTACACTTCTAATTAAATGGCGCAACAATTGGCAAATGACTCTTCATTCGTAATGCTATTTTCTGGTTTCTTTCACCCTTTAAAGCAAAAATCCTAAAGGAGCAGTTCTTAAATGCAATGAGTTGTAGTTAGCTGTTAAAAGATTTAAGAAAATTGTATTTAAATTAGCAGAATTTAAACAAGAAATGCAAAGGGTTCCACTCCCAGCTAAGGTAGTAAGATTTTTTTTTCCCCCCTCCCTTAAAAACTGTATGATATTTCTTATGATTTTTCTCATGGTTTTTCTTATGACATTATTTTGTCATAGCCCTGACAGAGTATTTTTAAAATATTTAAAAAAAAAAATCTTTAAATAGCTTAAGATTGTATTTTTTTCGGATCAACCTTGACCGAACCCCAGCAAATTCTGTTCTAATAATATCTACGGCTAAAAACTCTCCATTTCTAAATAATTAAACTGCATTTGTGTTGTAAATTAAACTCAAACCATAATAATAATAAAACTTAGTTTTGCAGGGGATACGATAATATTGCAAATTCTTCAACCAGTAGAAAAAAAGAATTCTGCAAAATTATTCTGTGGATATAATTTTGCGGAATGACATTGTTACAGAAATGTAAAAAATAATTACAAGTTAATCTTCTATTTGTTCACGTAGGCTTCGACGGTCGTCAGATGTATTTACGTTTCTTCTTTCGGGTTGGACCGTGTCAAATTGTTGTTATTTGCCTAGCTTTCGCACATCATGTGATGGCTTCTTCAGGGCTGAAAAGAGAAAGGGGAGGAAAGGTTGTGTTTCAGCCCTGAAGAAGCCATCACATGATGTGCGAAAGCTAGGCAAATAACAACAATTTGACACGGCCCAACCCGGAAGAAAAAACGGTAAATAATCTTCTATTATTATTTTAGAGTCTCTGACAATTGACAATTGAGACCAATAAATTAACCATTTACGCTAATAAATCATTAGCGCAAAATCATTTGCGTTTATAATCAATATTTACTAATTATAATTGAAAATGTATTTCAACAAAAATCAATAGCAAAAATAATATTTATTTTCGAGTAATTTGAAACATTACAAGCTTGGTAATATTAAAACCTTATTTAACCTTTGCAGATTTCCCATGGGGAAAACGAGCTATTCATGCGGTAACGTGACACGACTAATGTAAAATTTCAACTGAACATTATCTATCCTACTCTGAAGAAGGTAAAAATATAGTCCCATAAAAATTATATATATGTGTTTGTGTGTCTCAACGTGCTGTTGCAAAATTTATTAGGTAATGAAACTAAATCTTGTATTTATGCTTTTATTTATTTATTTATTCTAACTATTGCGTCGAGTTTGTTAATTGATAAAATCGATCGAGGGGGAGAAGGGGTTAAAGGAGAGAAAAAAATGTAAAATATTAATATCTTCGTTATTATTTGTGTTAGAAATAAAATTACAGGACAAATGAGTTTAAAATGTACTTTTTAAACGTTTATATTTTTTATGAAAAAAACAGATTAATGACAAATTTTATTTCCAGTGAGGGGCGGACTCCTTCATGTTTTTTGGTTTTTTTTTAAATATTGAAACAAAAATGCAGTATTTAGACCTTCCACCGTGATTCCTTGGATGAATTGCTTTTCGATTATAATTGAATGTGATAAAGAGGGATCTAAATTTACAATCGTAATATCTTCATTGTTGTTTAACTTACAAAAAAGATTGTAGAATATTGAAATCGTTATTTTCTAACTATTATATTATATAACAATTTTTCAAAAATATTTGTTAAGGAAGAAATGTGGCTAGGATGAGTGAATTCTACCCCCAATAGACCTTTCATGTCCGTCAAGACTAAACTTTTCTCATTCATTGTTAAATGACTGTAGTATTGGTCTTACTTTTTACTTTCATTGTTCTCTTCGGCTTGTAAATTAATTTTTCCACATTTACTCCTATGTATTTCCATAACATGGAAAATCTGCTTAGATTACGGAGTTAGGTTACATCGTGACTCACGTCTTACATGGGGAGAACATACTAAAATTAAAAGACAAGAACTCAATCGATATGGACTTCTATACAGACTCATTAATAACAACTCCAATCTTACGATTGAGAACAAACTGACGCTCAACAAAACCTTATTACGACCAATATGGACTTACAGAGTAGAAATCTGGGGTGCCACCAAGCCTTCCAACATCTAAAGAATCCAGTCCTTTCAATCCAAAACCCTGAAAATAACCCTTGCAAATGCTCCCTATTATGTATCCAATTCATCCCTTTACCACGATCTTAATATCTCTTTTGTACAATACTTCATTTCTTCCCGCTTCACCCTTTTCCATCCTAATCCACTAGCACAGTCCATGTCTTCCAACTCCATCCCCTACAACCCTCCCCGTCGATTCAAACGAAGATGGCCCCTTGACCTCCTAGGGAAGTAATCTGTAAATAATTTGAGAGTGGTGTCATTGGTCACCTTCTCTCCTTATTTAAAGTCTTTTATTTTTTTTAATCTTTGTGGTGATCAAATTACAAAATGTTTTAATTTAACTGAATGTAATAAATAAATAAAAGTTAAAAAAAAAAAAAAAAAAAAAAATTACGCAGTTCCAACGTTAAATGCTGAGGTTGAATTTGGCTCCTACAAACTGCTAAGCTCTCTGCTCTACGCACGGATTACACTTATATTTTAAATTAAATAGTATTTATATTTATGAGCATTAAATTTTGAATCATCATATTGTATCTCATTGTCTCAGGCGACCTACTACTACAACGTATGCTTGCTTAATGTATAGACAGAAGGGCATAAAAAAGTTCTCAACAATTTATATATATTTTTAAATATTGACTTTGGAGTTTTATATATATAACTACAGATTGGTAGCTCGAAAAGGTTCTCTTTCTTTAAAAATGTTTTAAAAAGTCAGTTCATTGTAACATATTTTTTATTGTGACCCATATTTTGACTTTTTGTTCTTTTCCAGGATTTTTTTTTATTAGTATTCTGTAACATTTGAAAGATATATTAATTTAATTTTTAAAAAATATTCTGAAAATCACGTATTGAACATTTCTTTAAATTTTGGTAAAATTTATCGCCATTAATTTATTAAGATTTTAAATCTATATTATAATAATAAAAAGGTTTTTTTTAAAATCAATATAAGCTGTCCAGGGCAGAATTTGAACGCGCAACGCTAGGATTTCGAGACACGAACAGATCCCATGATCTACCCTAGTGCCCATTAGCTTTGTCTCTTAATATTACTAATTACATACCAGTGAATTTAAACTATTTCTTACATAAACCAAGCTGGTTTTATGAAAACATTTACTTCACATAATTGTTGTAAGATTTAAATTTCTAACATTTATGTTCTATATAATTTTCTTAAAAACCCTTATCAAGGAAGTTATTTACGAATGAAACTTATACAATTAATTGTTTCATCCATTTTCCCCTTCCTGAATGGTTTATACCTAACTAAATCTATATTAAAGTAATTGGTAGGTCACATATGTGATGCGTGTTCATCTTTAATGAAACACAGGAATATTCTTAGTTCACGCAGCTCCTGCGAGAGTGTTTTTTTTTTAATTTTTAAACTTGAACGAAACTTGATACCTATATTAATAAACTAATTTAGTAAAAATATTATCTGTTATTTAAAAATCAAATAATAATAATAATTTATCGTTAACCTAAAATTCGACATTCGATTATAAATATTTTTCTAGATATACTTATATTTTTTAATGTAATGACTGCCAAATGGTTATACCTATGTATGGTACAAGGTGTTTATGGAGTTTCGAAATGTACTTTCTAAATGTCTAGAGTAAAGATGATTTCATATAAGAATTACTGGATTTATTTTCTTTATTGAGATTTAACCATTCAGCTGATTTATTAGATCTATAATAGTAAACTATTTCTGTAAATTTTACTTATTGTCTTAGAATGTATGGCTTGTATTTTTTTTATTGTAGGCTAGAGCTGAATAATACATTTCGAAATGGCTGATATTTCTAATCCCATATTTTATTTGTGACCGACTACCACTCAACACAACCTTTCTATATTTTTCAGTCAACTTTTAGATATTTATTTAACATTTACGAAAGTAAACTAATGTATAGTTAGTTACTTTGCAGTCATTTAATTAAATTTGATTTTGCATTTTAAGACATTTTTGTCTTAATGACCAATCAAATATTCTAGCTATATTTAACAGGAGCACTCTTATCTTCCGCCGAAGAAAAATCTAAACATATTTATGTTTTTTTATGGCAGAAAAAATGTTTACTTGTTAAGCTTTCATTTAATACACCAGTGCTAGATTGTCAAAACGTCTGAAAAAATGGAATGTGGTCTAATATATTTCACCAATATATGTGATGCACTGCACATACTTTTTGTAATATCTTCCGATATTATTGTGCTATAAAAAAAAAATAAATAAAACAATAAAAAAAAAAGTGAATGGCATGGATCTATACCACATAGATACACCAAATATACACCACGTATGAGTGAGGAAGTGAATACACTTGTGTCAATATGTGCTGACAAAGCATTTTCAAGATACCTCTTAACTTAAAGACAAAAATAGAGCGTCTGTATTCTTTTTTATATATATTTCTTTCAAACTTTATTTTGATATTCCATTTTTGTTTAAAATTATACTACTCTTACGAGGACTCTACTAAATTTTAAAATTTAAATAAACACTACCTCTTTAAAAGAAAAAAAAAAACTAGACTGTCAGGTCTGGAACGAGGGGTTGCAGAACAAGTGCACACGACCAGGGCTGCAGGGGGAAAAAAAAAGAGGCATAACGTCCGACCTTGAACCCTAGGGATGCGAATCGCAATTCCCTCAGGAGACGTCGGCTCCTACCACTATCTCATACACTGTACCACCCTGCCAGTGATAGCTAGGAGGGCGTCCCGGATCGAGAGGGCTATCTGGTGGACCGGGCACTACTCGCTCTTGGCAGATTTCCCACAAGTCACGTGACGGGACTCTACAAAACGTTCAACGGATCTTCACCCATCCTACATTAGAGAAGCTAAAAATAAATAACCTCAGTCATGGAAATGTGAACTTAGGGACAGGACGTCCTCTCTCTCATCTTCATGATAGCCCTGAAGATGGCTTACAATGTAAGCCGAAACGTTGGCAGATAATCCTTTATTAAAAAATACATTTTTTTTAATTTGTGTTTTTTGGATCTACCTTGACCAAACCCCAACTAAAATCATCTTAGAATAATATCTACGGTCAACAAACTCTCCTTTTAAAAATAAATAACGTTAAATATACGTACATTTGTCTGTACGCCCTTTAAAAAATTCGCTATTTAAGCTTGTTGTTGTAATCCGTTAGATGATGTTCGTTAGTGGCTGAAATCGATCGAAGAGAGGGTGATGGGGATTGTTTAAAATAATATCAAGTTTGAAATCTTAATATCTTCGTTATTATTCGTGGCAAGGAAAAAAATAAATTAAGAACAAAATTGGTGCAAAATGTAATTTTCTAATAAGTAGAGAGTTTTTGGTGAACATATGATCCACGTGGTAAGACTAATAAAAACTATACTTTTTTTTAAAATTGTATTTTTTGGATTAATCTTGACTGAACCTCAACAAAAAACCTCTACTAGTAATTTCTGACATTTTCATCATATTACATGTTTGTTTTTTTTCACGCATTTTAAGAAAGATATTTAAGTGTGTAATTTCGAGTGTTGAGTGGAATCTCATATTTTTAAAATATAAAAACCAAATTCAGTATTTAGGATTTCTATAGCAATAACTTGAAATTATTTATTCTTGGTTGAAATCGGATGTTGGGGGGGGGGGAGTTTTAAGTGAGACAAAAATTTATAATCGTAATATTTTCATTGTAATTTGAGTTACTAAAAAGTTTACAGAACATAGTAAGTGTTAATAATTTTTTTCTGACATTTATATCCTGTTACAATTCTGCAAAAATGTTTTTTAATGCAGCTATGAGAGGTGAGGGCTTCCCCAACGTTATCTTCTCGGCGTCTTGAGGAAACTAGCGGACAATCATGTTTCACTCCAGCTTTTTAATTAAATTTATTAATTTATTCTCTTAACTATATCTATATACAGTGAAAGTCCAGAAATCAAGTTAGATTACGTAGTTTGCGATGGACATCTGATTTTTGCAAGAAACACAAAGTGGTTGTAATTAGACAAAACAAATAGAAAAATCAATAAGGGTTTATTAATATCAAAACACGATAAAAATTTGAATAATTTTTTGTGCTTTATTTTCCCTCTTTTGAAAAGTCAAATAGATGTCATGTTCATTTCAAGTATTTACAATTTTAACAGAACCTTTTTCCGTTATTCAATAAGGTGGATCAATTTTAATTCATATAAAATTTTAAATTAATGAAATCTAGTAAAGAAAGCGAATTTTATTAAAAATCTCGTCACGGAAGAGCTGGGTAAACAAAGAAATTCCTCAGTAGAGTATTTGTATCTGAACTTTATTTCGTTTAAACCACAATCCTAATTTTTCGATTTACGAGTAACACAAAAAAACAAATAACAGTCCAACACACTCGAGCAAAGTAAACCAAGCAGGTGACATTAAGATGGACTGATATGTGATTAAACTAGTAAAATAACCTTAAAACCCCTCAAGAACAATGAATGAGGCTGGCAGGCTAATCTGGATGGCTCAACAAATTATTAATTTTTAAATATCATCCTTATAGCACGTATTTTGTGCTATATTCATATTGCAGTGCATAAATAAAGTATAATAAATTAAATTAAAGTTTGTGTCTGTTCTGTTTTGTACTTTCTTTCATAGTAGCAATAACAACGGAGAAATGGAGATTAATCAATTTGATTTATCTCTAAACCACCCCTCCCCGTCATTCGAATTCAACAAACAAATTCTTTTAACAATTGAAACCTCCCTGTCGACACAAATTAAGATTGCCCCGTGACCTCCTAGGGACGTAGTCTGTAAATAATTTGAGAGTGGTGTCATTGGTCACCTTCTCCCATGATGTGATTGACATTGAATGTCATTTTTACTATACATTGTGATCAAATTACAATATGTTTTTTATTTAACAGAATGTAATAAATAAATAAAAGTTTAATAATAATAACAATTATACACTGTGTAATTTTTTATACATTATCTCTATGATTAAATAAATTTGTATTCTCTTCAATTGATCTAAACAGAATATAACGCCCGCTGTACAACCCATTTCTAAGATGTAGGGGAGACATATGGAGGAGTAATACTTACCATTCAGAATGACTACGTCATAAATTTCTNACATTATACACAAAATTAGTTCTATAAATTTATTATTTTACGCTAATAATAACGAAGATATTAAGATTTTAAATTTTGCTTACTCTGAACTCACCTTCTTCCTCAACCAATTTCAGCTATTAAAGGACTCAGTCGTTTTTTTCGTGTCTGAAAATGACATAGTAAATTGCATTGCTCAGAAATAAAAACGGTTTGCTGAGGAGAGTTGACACTTACACACATATAGATTAATTTAGGCATTTCAAATTTCCATGACATCTAATTACGCACACTAATGAAATTTATCTTTTATAAATAAACAAACGAAAAGGCTTATGCATTAAGCACTTGACATTTAAGGTACCTTAAAGTCACATTTATACTTCCTTAATTATGAATGAACTCAACCTTTAATTTGCATTTAAAAGCAGTATGCCTCATATTATCAAGAATACATCTCATTTCGGCTTATATAAATAAGATTATTCCACTAAACAAATCTGAGTTGGTAAATAATCAAATAGGTTATTTTCACTACCAATGAATATAGAGCTATCATACCTTCTACCAGGTATGCAAGTTTAAAATGTCGTTTTAATTCCAATAGAATGCGCTCTTAGCCTATTGAAGGATTTGCTTATCTCTAAACGCTATTTTGTTTGTTAGTCATTTGTTTACAAAAGTCAGTTGTTTTTAAGTCGTTTACGTGGACGTATCATACCTTTCTTTGGTGTTAAAAATGTCTAATTTTAAGGCAAATAAAGAGCATTTGCGGCATGTCATGATTTTCTTATTTAATCAAAAGAAAAAGGCATCTGAATGTCATCGAATTTTTGTTGAGACTTATGGCGATCTTGCTCCAACCGTCAAGACATGTGAACGTTGGTTTCAACGTTTCAAACGTGGTGATTTTGATGTTACTGATCAAAAACGAGAAAATCGACCAAATCGACTACGAGCTTCTCAAGCCCGGCGAAACAGTCAATACCGAGCGCTACCGACAACAAATGATCAATTTGAGTCACGCATTGATCGAAAAACGCCCAGAATGGGCTCACAGGCACGCCAAAGTCATTCTTCAGCATGATAACGCTCCTGCACATTCAGCCAGATTGACTAAGGAAACGATTTCTTCGCTTGGTTGGGAACTCCTACCCCACCCGCCGTATACACCTGACCTGGCGCCTTCTGATTATCACCTCTTCTCATCGATGGGACACTCATTGGCGGAGCAACACTTCAACAATTTCGAAAACGTACGAAAATGGCTCGATGAATGGATTTCAAATAAAGATGAAGCATTCTTTTGGAATGGTATCCATATATTGCCCGAGAGATGGACAAAATGTGTAGAAAGCGAGGGCCAGTACTTTGAATAAAATATATTATACTTTTTTTAAATTACTGTGTATATATTTTAAGAAATAAACGACATTTTAAACTTGCATACCTGGTATTGTCCGTCTTCATTGGTTTGGCCAACGGAGGATGGTTTGCAGAAACCAATGAAGACGGAGAATAGAAGGTATGATAAATCTAGGTTGTTTCGCTACTCTAAAAAAATACACTCACCTGATTGAATGAACCTTTTATACATAAACTAAGAGATGATACTTATTTGGCCCTCATTGTAAACATCTTTATTAAACAACTAGTAAACTTAAATACCTTTTTTTTTTTATAAATTTTAAAAATATGGTGACAATAATTTTTTCTTAATTATTGTTCTTTTCTTTTCTTTTTCTTTTTTTTTTAATTCACATTTACTTGGATGAAGGTGTTCACCTATGACCAAGTGAAAACTGAATTATTCTTATTTATTTAGGTTTTTAGTAAAAAAAAATTATAGAATTTGAATGTTTGATATTATCATAAATTGTTCAAATGGAGTTGTTGTTTTTTTTCTTGTTTTTTTTCTTGACCTAGATATTATTATTAGATGTTATTTTGTAGGGGTTCGGTCAAGGTAGATTACTACCAAGAAAAAAAAAAAAGAAAAAAAAACTCCATTTGAACAATTTATGATATTTTCAAACATTCAAATTCATAAATTGTATTCATTAAATTATTTCGTTACAATAGCGATGATATTGACGGATTTTTTTTAATTCGGTCTTTATCTATGGCTTTCAAACCTCACTCCTCCCTTAAAAGTTTAAAAACCAAATTTCGTTTATTAATTAAAATAAAAGTACAGCATATAATATATATATATANCGACATGGCATCGGGGAATATATTCCACTATTTGCCGAGAGTATACAGTACAGCAGGCACACAAATACACAGTACGTTTACGTATGCAAATATGGCGCCAGCTACACCTATGCGCATTAGTTTAACTTCAGGAGAGAATTTGGCCACACATTCTCATAAGAAGAAAATCTCCGATACGCAGGGGCTGTGTAAAATAAGCAGAGCACCCGAGGGAGCATGGATTAGAACACGCAATTCGTGACTCTTTCCCTTCGTTATCCCTATTGCCCTGAAGAAGTCCTGTAATTCAGACCGAAACAACGTTGGCAGAAACAAAACCATATTGGTATATAATTATATATATAGAGAGAGAGAGAGAGAGAGAGAGAGAGAGAGAGAGAGAGAGAGTGTATTTTATTATCGTGCGTATTTTCACTAAACCAGTGGTTCAAGTATTGCTCTAAGAGATTAAGGAAACTCATCCTATACTATTCTGATGGGTGTTTTTGGTAACTAGATTAATCAGTTGTATAGCATCCAATTCAGCTCGAGAGATGATAATCCGAGTTGGGTTCGGAAGCAGGGAGTACACTCGGATATCATACCAACAGCGAGCAAGGCACACACAAAAAAAAAAAAAAAAAATCCCCTAATGTCGACCCACCTGCGGGTTGTGCACTTGCCGGCCTCGCCCTCCTACCATCTGGGACATGTATGGCCAGCCCACAGACCAAGTCGTATGAGAAGTCTTTAATTCCATCAGTAACGCACATTTAATACATTTGAAATGCACATGTATTTTTAGAATGTCAACTATTTGTTGTTCAATCTGTCAAGGAGATTATTAACTAATATTTATTTTGGAAACTTGGAATCCTTTCTAAACTAATTCTTGCATTTTTAAAATGCCTGTAAATCCGTGCATTCTTCAGAAAGTTCTAAGAAAACTCAATAGCTCGTCTTTATATTTTTTTTTCCTTTTCAATTAAAAGAATGCCTAACTTTAACATGTCTTTCAATGATTTATGGCTAAGCTCTCAAATCAGATCCCAGTCAGCAAAATTGGGGGAAGGCACATCGCTCTTGAAACGCATCAACGGCGTAAACTTTTTCTTTTAGGGGTGAGTTAATCGCCATAGGAAATAATGTTGATTCTGTCCCAAAGAGATAAATAGAATATGGGGTTATGCAAGTACTGCCATAAGACTTACAAGCGGTCATAAGTTCCACAACATTGCAACCCCAACACCAAAATCAAATTTATACTGCAACAATAATTTAAAGATACCAACAGTTAGTTTGTGATGTTTTTAGATCTGTTGAATTGCAGAAAACTTATGGAATTGTTATCCAGCTCAACTGGTGCCAATATTCCATCCTCCACCTGTATTAGTCGAGAAGGAGGGGGGAAACTGGACAAACGAATCCAGGTGGACTGAATGAGAGAGAGAGAGAGAGAGAGAGAGAGAGAAATTTGAATTTATTATTATTTTGTAGGAATGCGTATGAGTGTATGTGTGTGTGTGTGTGTGTGTGAGTGCAGGGGAGCTGTATGAAAAGGGTTGATGGTGGCCTAATGGCTCTCTCTCCTGCGGGGGGTGGGAACTGCATATTGCGCCGGGAGTGCATACAATGCAACGGCTTCCGGTTCTAGGGGCAGCTGGTCTAGGGCCGGCCACCCTTTCCATCACTTAACTAACCGTCCCTAGCTAGTTGTAGTGCAGTGCTACTGAGAGTGCAACGCGGCGCCAACGGCTCTGCACACCAGGTATTCCTTGTCTCATTATGAAATAGTATTATCTATCATATGCCGCCACTCGATGACTTCCGTAAACCTCGTCCAAGGTTATGGCTCGTGAATAGAACAAGCGTAAGACTCAATCCGGGAAGCTTAGAAACGACGAAACCAATAACTGTACTTGAGCAATAACAATATCTAGATAGATTAAGAAACAGAGAGGTGGTGATAGTTCGTACCTCATTGGCGAAATAAGTACGAAAGACTCTGTTTTCCAATAAACCAGCTTGTCCACTATCAATACACCCAAAATTTAACACGAAACCCCAGAGAAAAATAATGTCAATGTTGAACTCCAGGTTAATAAAAAATAGAAAAATACTGAAGTGAAACAGATTTTTTTATTATTGTGAAGACACAATACATATTATTGCGTATATTATAATTACATTATAATTCTTAGATGATTTTAGTTGGGGTTCGGTCAAGATAGATCCAAAAAAACACAAATTTAAAAAATGTATTTTTTTAATAAAGGATTATCTGCCAACGTTCGACTGAAGTCATGGAAATGTGAACTTAGGGACAGGACGTCCTCTCTCATCTTCATAATAGCCCTGACAAGAGAAGCCGAAACGTTGGCAGATAATCCTTTATTAAAAAAATACATTTACCATTTCATCTTCCGGGTTGGACCGAGTCAAATTGTTCTTTTTTGCCGAGCTTTCGCACATCATGTGATGGCTTCTTCAGGGCTGAAAGAAGAAGCCATCACATGATGTGCGAAAGCTCGGCAAAAAAGAACAATTTGACTCGGTCCAACCCGGAAGATGAAATGGTAAATACATCTGACGACCGACGAAGCCTACGTGAACAAAAATACATTTTTTAAATTTGTGTTTTTTTGGATCTATCTTGACCGAACCCCAACTAAAATCATCTAAGAATAATATCTACGGTCAACAAACTCTCCTTTTGAAATTACATTATAATGTATAATATATCATTTAGTTGGGAATAAACTTTGGTGTACTATTTGAAAAGTCGGTAGGCCTTCCGATATAATGCAAAGCCTGGCAACTTGAAAAGAGAAAAAAAAAATTAAGGAGGAGGAGACAGTTGTGGTTCGGTCAGAGGTTTATTATTAAATAAAAACAAATTGGTGAAAAAAAGTGGTTTTAAAAAATGATTTTAGTTATGGTACTTAATCCCACGTTAAATTTCATACAAGAAAGGCGAGAGAGTTAGAATTTAAAAAAGTCTTTCATGCATTTATGTTACACTCTGAGTAAAGTGCGGGGAGTAGAAGAGATTATCTGGCTAGCCTCGGTGGTGTAGTGGCCAGCATACTTGCCCGGAAAGAAGAAGACCCGAGTTCGAGTCCCGGCTGAGGTGGCAAGATTTTTTTATTCCAACTCCCTTGCAGTTCTTGTACAATATGGTTTTATTTTGCTAACTTCTTCAGAGCTATGGGGATAACGTATTCTAACCCATGGTTGATGAAATTCAGGCCGAAACGTTGGCAGAAACAAAACCATATTGGTTCACCAATTTGTTTCTATTTAAAAATATTATGAGAGCACATTGCAAGATGCATGCTGTGCAGGATGTAATTTCTAAAATAAATAAAATAACCTAAAAAAAAAAAANTGACAGAACCCCGACAATCTCCTCCTCCTTCGACAATTATTTGCTTTCCCAATAAATAATATTAGTGTTAAAGAAGAAAAAAAAAACCCTGCAATATTCAATTTTTAATATTTGTAATCTGTAATATTAATATGAAAAACGGTAATTAAGGAACATATTTAAGTAATATAAATATAAAAGTTGAGATGCCCTCCCATTTATAAAATAAAAAAAAACCAAAGTGTGTAACAACTAAAAATCTGATGGGTTTATGTTGCTCAAATGTATGTAAAGACGAATGTCTAAAAAATCACCTTTTCTTTCGAGTATGAGTAGCATTTTGAGGAATTTAATAATTATTTGAATCGTTAATCTATATATGTATATAATTAAGATAATTAAAATATATTATCAAACACCTTTATTGAGCATTATAGCATGGAACAGTCAGGTCAAGCCTTCTGCACAACGGATGATTAACAAATTTAAAATCTTAAATACATCGTCTGGTGTTAGACGTTATCTATAACATGTATGTGTGGGTGTCAGCAGAACAACCTCAATAGCAGAATTCTCTCAAATTCGTTTCCAAGTTTGCAAAGTAATAATTCACCACTATTATTCATCTACTTCAGGGGAGCAGCTTTCTACAGGACTGCCACCTTATTGCTCACAATGGTTACTTTTATCTCAATTGTTTATTATTATATATATATATATATATATATATAAATATATATATATATATATGNATATATATATATATATATATATATATATATAAATATATGTATGTGTCTATAGTAACTCCTGATTAGTGAAAGTTCCATAAATAATAGTCAGATGTTTTGGCAGAAATAGTTTTAAATTTAGATATCAATTTAATACATTTGTACATTTTTATTTCTTTCTTATTTTTTTATTGTTTTCCAAAGCATTAAAATAGTCGCAAGAACGCCACACCCGGATTAAGGCCTTTTTTCATGTAAAATGTCAGAGACATATCCAGTGCTTAGTGTCAAAACAACTTTTGAACCGGAATTCGTATTTAAAATACTATTCGAATGTGAAAATTAATTATTTTGCTGATATTGTTCTGATTTATCGGAAGATACGTAAGTAAAAATAACCCTTTCTCTTGCTTAATACAAATTTCAACTGGACTAATATGTGCTTTAGAGATAACAAGCATTTTAATTTTTTTTATTGTATTTGAATTTTAAAGTTAGTGAGTGGCACCTTAGTTTTCCCTTAAATTTATACTCTTTTCTTAATGGATACTAAATCATTAAGTCATAGGGTAAATTTCGCATTATATATTTATTTATGTTATGTAAATTATTTATAATTAAAAAGTTATTGGAATTTAAATGAAGGCAAGCGTAGGTATGTCAACAAACACTTTAGTTTCGACTCAATAATATATTTTTAACAGGTTTTGGAATTGTTCATGAATTATTTACTGCGCAAGCAACTGTTTTTTAAAAATATTTTTAGAAAGTCGTTTTCACCCCGAAAAGAAAGTTACTTATTGTAAGGTTATTGTATTGTTTAATATATTTTAAAGTTATCGCGTCTCTAAGGACTGGTAGAATCGATTCCGATTGTCTGTAGTTGCTCATATGGATTCAAGACTGCCACATTTTCCGGCTTAAATTCTTTACTCCACTTAATATAAATACGACTTTGATCACTAGGGATAAGTGATCTATTTGCGAGAGCTTCTCTATCGGCGGTAATCTTGAATCCATCAGGCACCTGCAAATCAGCACAAATGTGATTTGAAAATATTTCACTTTAGGAGCCTTTAGCTAAATAATGCCGTAAACTTTAGGGCAGCATTCAAACAGATTTTAAACAAATTGGTGGTTGGATGGGACTAAATTTAATTGTTCAGAATGACATATACAGGTTTGTGACTAATATCAGTATATTTGATATTTTCAAGCTGGAATTTAATTTATTCTTGGAAAATGAATAAAAAAAAAAAAAAAAAAAAAATCCCCTAATGTCGACCCACCTGCGGGTTGTGCACTTGCCGGCCTCGCCCTCCTACCATCTGGGACATGTATGGCCAGCCCACAGACCAAGTCGTATGAGAAGTCTTTAATTCCATCAGTAACGCACATTTAATACATTTGAAATGCACATGTATTTTTAGAATGTCAACTATTTGTTGTTCAATCTGTCAAGGAGATTATTAACTAATATTTATTTTGGAAACTTGGAATCCTTTCTAAACTNAGGCACAAAACAATATATAAAAATACGAAAGTTAAAAGCAGTCATAATTCTTGGCCGTAGCATATTTTTGTGTGATTTTGGTTTAAACATGTTTTCTTATATGCATTATGTTAATGATTTCCTAGGAACTAAAAATTGTTAACTTTTTTTCAATTTGGTCCAAAAGTAAACCGATATGGAATTCAGATTTTCTTTTAGCTGCATAGTGCTGTATGAGTGCGTAAATTTACTTGAGCACTAAAGAAAATTTGAATTATTGAAATTTTCAGTGTTTAAATATTAAATAGTCTGTCAATTTAACTTTCCCTTACCTTTGTCTCAACCAAAATGGGTATGAGAAGCCTGAAAAAAAAAAAAGGGAAAATTACTTGAATATTTTTCACTATCCCTGCTATTGAGAAAGGTATAGTCTAAGAAAAAACAAGTTTATCCTCTGAACAAATACTTTTGAAAATAGCTCAATGTAACTATTTAATAACAGGCAAAATAGAAAATTTTGATTTTAGTACCCTATTTTAATTATTCATATATTCATTAGGAAAGAAAAAAAAAAACATTTACAGATAAAAACAAATATAGTCATACAGAGAAATTTTTAATTAACAGGCATTTTTAAAATTATTTATTGACAATTTCATTTAAGTAATGCTACAAATAAATAATTCTTAATATTAATATTTACTCTAAGCTTACTGTGCAATATAATGTTTAAAAATTGGAATAACCTCTGTTAGTTCTACTTCAAGTACATGAGTTTTGACAAATCGCACTTCTCTGTAAATCTTTTGCAATATACATGTTTTAAAATTGTTTCTTGTTCCCCTCATGAGAGACTGATTTTGCTAAACTTTACATGATTTATTTAATTTGGGACATTTATATGGTATGGGCATTATAATCATTACTAAAACTTACATCACTTTATACTGGAACATTGCATTGGTGGGAGAAATACTACAAGAACCCATTCTTTTCTCAATCCCTAATTTTTTCTGAACCTCTTTTGACTGCAAACCTAAGTATAATTTTTCAAGAAATAATTCATTAAATGAATGCCTTTATTAATTCTTATGAAAATCGTACATTATTGGTACCTTTGAATATAGGTTTTTATTTTCAAAACTTTATTTACATTTGCATTTTTTTGTCCATGAAAGCACTATGAGATACAGTTTTAGCTCTTCAGAATTAATTTTTGAGCTAAATGTATTTAGGATTTATTGAATTAAAACTTTTTTCTAATAACCTTATCAAGTCTTGGTATGTTTTGACAAGGTTTTAGAAAACTACCTATTCAGACATGTCACAATACCTTTAATCATAAATGGAACCATTCTATATGAATTTATTTTCATAGTCTATCCTTGGTCCTAAAGATGTTTGCAGGAGAGATAGTTAAGCTTTCCCATGCAACTAGTTAATATTGTTCAGGATATGCTTGGAATTATAAAATATTTAGTACAGCCTCTCCTATAAAATTATGAATATTCACTTTACTTCAACTCAGTTTTTTCTGCACATTGAACTAAAATTTGATTCATTCATAGTTAGAAAAATTAACAAGTGTAAAAATTGGTTTATATTAATGAATGAGAAATACCAATTTAAAAACAGAAAATAAAAAAGAAAAGCAAATAGTTTAAATCCATTTCTCCCAATTCAACCACATGAATTATACATGTGACAAGAGCACAGTAGAAACATTTTTTTAAAGGAAATAAGTCAAGAGATGAAAACAAGTTCTTAAATAAAATTAAATAGAGGGCAAGAAAGGCAAGTAAAATGACCTAAGGAGAAAAAAAATCAAAGCTTATATGATCAGTTAGTAGACACAAACAAGGGTAGAGATAAAGATTTAAGTCTCATACTTCACATTGAAAAGTAAAAGAAATAAAAGGAGGAAAAAGAAGAATTCAGCTTTGAATTCTGTTTGTTTTCAAATTGAGAATAAATCTTAAGAGATTGTAGGAGGGATTGCAAGATTTGGCATTTACATGAATAATATAAGTAACCCCCCCCCCCC
>KZ806871.1:877678-896472 GCA_000696205.2 Oncopeltus fasciatus
TTTAATAAAGTAATGCAATTTTTTTTCTCCCACAAAGGCTATGCCATGTGCATATTTACTTAAATCTATAAGTCGATAAAATTAATAAATTTTTTCTAATAAGGAAATATCTTATTAGATAAAATTCATTAATTTCAGAAAAAAATTGGTCAACAAATTTACAAAGAAGACAGCAAAATCACGCTACATACTTAATTATATAAAAATAAGATAGAATTAAAATAAATGCTGTATTAATAAAAAATATAGATAATTAATTTGTTAAAATGAACTGTCAAACCTTTATATACTATTTTTAAATTAAAATAAGTTATATACTATAAATAGCTATATACTTTTTAATAATTCCTTTAGCTATCAATAAAATACACAAAAGTAATTATAACAACGATTTTCTAGACCATAAAACAATAATTTATATAATCACATCATAGCAGGTTATGATAAGAATAAAAAATGCATTAGAAAGAAATCAGATCTTAAAAACAAAAAATCATGACATGTGGTTTATAAGTCTCGCCATCAGAAGAATTGAAATTTTAATAGTAAAATTTTTATTAATCAAAAAACTTAATGTACAAATAAAATTTCATGGATTTCCCTGGTATAAAGAAAAAGAGCGAGTTAAAATCAGAAATCCTGACTGGAAAGAAATTTTTTGTTTTTGTTTTGATGACTACTAAATTAGAAAATTAAACCAATATTGTGTAAACAACAATAATAATAATATAATAAAATTTTATTTTAGACATACACATCATATAATAAAAGTTTGAACGTAAGTTAAAGACTTTTTTATTACACTGGAATGATCAAATAATCTTTCAGAGGTTATTATGTAAATTAATTAGTCATATACAAGGCATTTGTCCTAAGAACTAAAGTTTTTGAAATTCTGGAAGAATAAATTTTGAATTATTTGTGAAAGTATTTTCTCCTAGTGTGATAGTCTACCGAAATAAATGGCCTATGAAGATAAGTAGAGTCAAGACAAGAAAACTGCTATCTACTGATCCTGCACCTGCTATTCGGCATGAGAACATATCATACCTAAAAAACAAACAAAAAAAAAACTGTTATTATAGTGGGCATAAATACATCATCAAAAAAACATAAAACAAAAACTAACCTCCCACAAATCTTATAGAACGAACAATGGACATTGGCATCAACATATAAAGAGCTATGACCAGTAAAAACAGTTCATTTAAATTTGCAAAACAGAAGTTAATTTAAAAAAAAAAAAAAAAAAAAAAAAGAATAATGCCCTGTTAACTAAAAAAAATGTTAAGGAAATATAGGAAGGAATAACACATTCTTAGGAAGATTATTTTTGGCAAATTGGAAAAGTAATATATAATAAATAAAAAAATGTAATTTAAAAAGTGGAGTAAAGAATGGAGGAGGAAGCAGGTAAAGTCCTGTAGGAATACTTCAGTAAGTAAGGTTTACCCGAATACTAATGAGTTTAAATGGCAAACAAAATTTAAAAGATATAAAAGGAAAAGAAAAGAAAAAAAAGTTGAATTAAAAAGAAAGTGGGGAAAAAATGGAGGTAATGGAATACATTTGTTAAGGGGGTTGGGTTGGAAGGGTGGGTGTGCAGAGGGGTGGGGGTAGGAACTGGTTCTGTGGTGGAGGGGAGGTGGGCTGGAGGGGGTACAGGGGGTTGGAAGAACTAGCTAGTCACCTGGTGGCGTTGTCTACTACAAGGTTGAGGAACTCTGCTTCAACCAGCTGACCATCGTAGTAAGTGATGAGATCCTCAAAGGGGTATTCGTAGCCCTGGAGACACTCACACTTGTAGCCTCCTGCGTCGAAACCTCGGCCAAGGATTGGCACACACTGCAACACCACCAACCAATCATCATCCAGAAACAGCAAAGGAGCCTACACCATTTCTATTTTAAATATAAATTTACTCAAAACAAGTGTTATCGTGAGTGATCGGTTATGTTGAAGGAGGCGTGTGATGGACGTTGGCTCAACGAGTGACCCCACAAACCTTTCAAACGAACCAATCTCTGGATATTTCTCAATTTACAACTTTAAATTACGGTGAGTAAAGAAATTTTAATAACTCTTGGGATTTAATCAATGTTTTCAATTCGAATTTTTAAGTTTAATAGAATTTAGATAAACCAATATATTTTTATTTCTTCTAATATTTATTTTTTAAATTTTTTAAGAAAATATATTATAGGGATAACTTATTGTACTAGAAATACATAATAATATGATAACCTTTTGCAATAGATGAATAATGAAATGGTTGTGATATAGATAAATGAATATTAAGAAAAACTACATGTTTATTTAAGAGTAATAATTGATAAAATTCAAAAGTTAAAAGTGAATTTTTTAAGGAAACCTGTTGCTATTGATTTTTACTTATTCAATTAAAATTCATCAACCTAATGGAGTTGATTATACTTAAATCTTTCTATGTAATAGTAAAAATATTACTAATATTACTAACATAAGATGTTTTTCGGTCACATTTGTGGGTATCCTTAAAAGCATTTGGAACATAATACTTATCGGGGCACTGGTTAACATCCAACTGAAGAAGGTCCATGTTTACTGCAACTACTCCTCTAAACAACAAGAAAAATAATTTAAAAAATATAAAATTAATTTTTAAAACATTACTACCTGAACTGAAAGTATGACTCACTTGAATTCTAATTTTACTTTAATACTATCCCAACCAAAGAATGGCACCGCATATGTAATGAGCCATTTTTTAACCTTTCCCTTGCAATCAAAATATGGATTTGTCCAATAGCCATCAGTCAGCTTGGCAGCCCTAAAAATTACAAAGAAAAAATAAAATATTTTCAGAAACAGGTATCTATATAACTTCAAAATAAGTAAATAATTACTGAAATACCTATAATAATTAGGGTACTTTTCAAATTTCTTTAAATGTAGACCTGTCTCATTAAATCTAATTTTGATTTTCATGTAATATTTTTCTAAAGAATCAAAATTTGTTGACCATCTTTCTTTTAAAAATTGAAACCACTGCTTATTAGTATAGACTTCCTCTGAAATAATAATAAAAAACATAATATTATTTAAAAAAGTGAAATATAAAAATTATTATTTACAGATAGTTAACATAATTATCTTAGAAACAAAATTAAGTAAAATCTGTATACAAGTTATCTATCTTTGAAAAGGATATAAGCAAAGTACAAATGAAGATGTAATATCATTATTCTGCTCAAAATTATTTCCCCTGTTTTAGCATGTTGGATAAAATTAACTGTAGCACAATATTATTTTAAAATAGTAATTAGTCATAGCTTTTATACTATTATATGTACCTAAACAATAAGACTATTATTTAAGTTCAGTTTAGATAATTATAAACAGCTATTTACAGTTATGTAACAATTTTATTTGTGTACTATATGCTACTATTTACTGGAAAACTTTTATCAAGTTTTAGAATCAAGAATAATCAATGAGGAAAAATTCATTATTACCGAATTTCAGGCATATAATTTAAGTTCTTATGAGTTTACAGGTAAATTATATACAATACTACACTCATAAAATGTATTTCTATGTTACTAGAAAAACTCATAATTTCTAAATTTGCCAAAAAATTATTCAGGTCTTCTACAAACTTACTTCATATAAAATTAAAATTTTATAATTTGACAAGTGATGCATTCTGTTGAAGACTGTTAAAAAGAGATACACACATTCATCCACAAACATCCTTTCATTAAAAAAAAAAAAAAAATCTTTAGGGTATTTAGGAACTTAAAAAACCATTGATAGTTCAAAATAAATAGAATAATATTGTTAGAGAACCACCTGTTGAATTCAGCCTTGCTAGATCCTCCAGCTTAAACTTCCTAGTTGTAAATGGCTTTTTATAAGCATAAGGAGCAAACAGTGTTCTGTTAGTAAACTTATTTCTATCCCAATAAGTCCCAGCAGACATAATCTTGCTGTCACCAAGGACTAAGGCAAGGGTTTCTCCCATCATTTGGTCTTCTGTCAGAGGGCGGTCTGGCACTCGTTTACCCGAAAATACTTCTTGTGGATCTGATATCTAAAATGATTCATATTTCAAATTTAATTTATAATTACTTTTTAAGTACTTCAAATTTATTAGAATGGATAATCAAAACATGTTAAGATTGCTCAAAATTACCTTTTTAAGCAATAATTACAATAAACATAAACTTTGGCATAAAAAAATTAATATTCATGTAAGTTCTAGTAGTTACATTTTTTATGAGTAGGCAACCTATTTATTAATTTTATAAATATAACANTTTAACAAAATTTTGAACCCAATTAAATTTTAATTTTTCCGGAATGGAACGTAAAGACTAAAACTTATATACAGGAAATTTATATATGAGAATAATAATAATATGAAATCCTAACAATGTATCTATTTATTATGGCATAGCAGAAATGAATATACTACCTGCAAAAAAGCACTTATGAAATTAGCTAACCGAACAGCCATTTTAGCTTCATTTTCAAAAAACTCTTCAGCACCAAAGCTAACATCTCCTCGAAGAGTCAAATCTTTTTCACTGTAGCTGTAAAATTACGAATAGCAATTAGAAATTAGCTACAGATCTAAGTTGTGGACAGCTAGTATACAATTTTAACTATTTACTAACGTGTGACAATTTTTCGGTCTGACTTCCAAGATGAAATTTAAAGCTTTGTGAATGTTTATTAACTTCTGATGGACAGGGTTATTGGTAGGATCTTGGGATTCATTACGATATGAATAAAATATGTCCATGTACTTTTCTCTAATATACTGAGGAGCCTTTTCCCATTTGATAGGCAACTTCTGAACCCCTGTTTAAAAACATAAATACATTATAATTATGATAAGCATTTCACAAAAATCAATTTAAAAAATAATCAACTAATCCTGAACTGAATAACAAATAATATCAAAGTTAACTATCTAGTAATGCATGACATTCTACTTTGATTGGAATTGCAATATATTTGCAAGAAATAAACTACACATTCTTGGAAATAATAACAAATTAGCAATGACTAAACTTTTACTAAACTTTCTTTTCATAATTTTATGGCTGGAAAAATATTTTTATGAGGGAAAGAAGTTACACAGTATAGAAATAATCAATAAAGAGATTCTTACAATTTCCATTTTATCATTATTAATCTATATTATATTATAACCATGTGTTTCATTATTTTTTTAATCTACAATTTAGACTAAAACTACACAGCAAACAATAGTGAAAAGTAAAAGGTTAAAAGTAAAATGTCCCAACCTCCAATTTATTTTGCTTGTTTGTAAAATATATGTTCGATTAATAATTTTGAATACAGTAATACATTAAAATAATAGTTCTTATATTAGCTTTCAAATGAATAATTGTATATATTCATACTTAACAAGATGTTAACAAAAATTGGTTTCAAATCATTTAATGCATTTCCCTTGTTATCAAAATTCCCAATGTTTCACAAATATATATTTTTGTTCAATTAAGACAGTCATGTCAGAGGGTGCTTCAGAAGAATCTAGCTATTTTAAATATTTGCCATTTAAGTCCATTATATTATTTTAAAGTAATTTTTGACAAAATAAATCCATTCTTATAGTAATATTAACCAGTTTTGTAATCAATTAAGACAGTTGAGTTTAATTAGAATAGTTTTCTTATTTAATTAGTATAAGCCTCACTTATCAGAAAAAGATAGAGAAGAAAAATAATAAAAATATTTCTTAAAAAATTTATACTCATAAAAATACTTTAATGACTCTACTAATAAAGAATACCAAAAGCTTGTTCAAGATTTAATTATATATTAGACACTGTACATTTTTTAAAAATTAAATATTCATTTATTATTTATTAATATAATTCAATATTTATTCCTGTCAAAATTGTATTATGGAGATTACTTGGGTTGAAACAATTTCTAAGGAAACATGTTAAAAAGAAGTTCATAATTATTATATGTATGAGGAGGAAAAGACAAAAGAGACAATGAAACATTTAAACCAAACAATCTTATCGGAGAAAAATTTTTAATTGCTATAAGAAAAAAAAAACACGTTTATAGCTATAATAACATAAGACATACACTTAATATATGAACATAAAAATGGCTCTAGGGAACATTAACAACTAAAATTTCTAAATGTTGCTCTATAATTTAGCAATATTTCACAAACACATTAAACTTACATCCAATCTTAAGGCAGTCAAATCCATTATAATATTGTTCTGAAGTGGCCCTTTCAACTATTTCGCCAAGAAATGGTCGTCTCACAGTGACTGGAAGCCTGTATCCTGGCCGGCATCTGCACTGATAACCTCCTCTCCTAAAGCCCCACCCATGAAGTGGTTCACACTAAATAAATCAATATATATATGACAAAATAAATATTTTTCAAATTAAAAATATAATTTATTTAAAATGCCTTTATTTATTATAATTAGAACTAATCCATATATTCCTAGCCCAGCTGTTTAAAAAACAATATTTTTATTTATGACTATTTTTCCCTTTTCAAGAAATGCAGTAACATTTTTTTTTCTGGACTAAACTAATATTTATAAATTATATATTAACAATGATTTATAATATATTATGACCATATTTCATTTTCCAATGAAATATGGAATATAAGTGTCAATAACAGTTTTCCATAGTACTGAACACCTTCCCAATCCCAAATTTAATATATCAATATTGTTTGATTATTTATATTTAGATGGCAAATCCTGGCTAATTTTATCAAAATATAGATTCAATCTAAATTTTAAAGACAGTAAAGCTGACAGACAGAAAAACTGAGATTTTAATTATCTTATTATCGAGAATGAATATGATTCTTTGACTATTGAATATTTGTACAGGTACAAATTATTTAAAGAGTCACTTTAAATATACATTTCACATAAGAATGGCTTGGAAAGATTTTTTACAAATCTTTTTGTTAGCAAAATTTTGCCTAATTTATTCTAATACATAGGGTCCATTCAGTTCCTGTTCAGAAATGTAAACATGCTTCCTGAGATGATTTTTCAATCTCTCTCCTTCTGGTTCGTCATATGCAATATCCTCCTCTCTGAGATCGTTGCTTTATTGAATAGAAAACAAATAAATAATGTTAGTTTGGAATTTTTACAACTATATATCATTTCTTCATATATGCTGCTCTCAGATTTTAATCAAAATCAGCTCTTAATACGCTAAACTAACATATCATTTAAAATGTTCAAATTAATATTCTCTGAAGCTAATTAATACGTTTGTCAAAGCTAAGAACATAATTCATTCAATGCAACAGCAAATACTTCACAGTATAGCTTAAAACATTATTGTATAAAATGTTTTTAGTAAACAAAAATTTTGATCTCATTTTTAGAGATAAATAGTATTTTAAGTTAAGGTTAATGATCTATTTTCTTTTATACAAAAATTCATCACTAATAATGAACAACCAAATTCAGTTGATCTTTTAAATTTTTTAGACATCATTAACAAAGAACTGAATTAAGTACGTTATTTAACAAGCAACAATGATGAGAATTTCTACACATTTTCTATTAAGCCAAATGTTATTTAGGTAGTCTATTTGTTAAGAATTTTTCTAATTTCATTTGAACTTATTATAAGGAGGTCAAAAGTTTAAAAATACTCCTACAGCCAAACTGTAATACCTAGACGACAATGCTTTAAGTTGAGCTACTTTTTTCTTCTTCAATTAGATATCACTATTTCTTCAAAGGTTTTTTTTTTTTTTAAATAGTGGGAATCTAAGATAATGTAATAGCAATGTATTGCTACTATATTATATTCATACCTAATCTTGAATAGTAAAATTATGAACAAAATTACAGAACTGATTTTAGTAAAATTTAAATTTTTAGTTGTGCCGGTACTTGCATATGACTAATTTCATGGGAACTAAATTAATTGAACTAAAGTTGCAATGGCTACAACTAAAAAAAAAAAAAAAAAAAAAAAAAAAAAAAAAAAAAAAAAAAATACAAGCAGATATAACCATTTTAAGATATTAACCACTCATAGTTGTTTAATTTACTTCACATAGAAATTAGATATATGCAAAGCCTGGCAGTATAACTTATATTTAATTAAAATTACTTCTGTGACATTTTGTTCAAAACAATAAAGATATCATATTTTCATTCAATTGCTTTAGATTTGTTGAAATGGGCTGAAATCAATATTATTTGTTTTAATAGTTCATGTTGCATATCCATCACTTGTAAGAGTAGTTTTCCTATTAGCTTTGAAAATGTGCAGAAGAGATATAGTTCATGTAAAATATAAAGTATTTAAAATTAACATGCCTCAGTTGTTTCTTTCTTGCAACGAGCTGTATCAGCAAAGAGGTTCGGGCCACTATTGCCTTCACCTTTTGGACATTGATTAATATCAATTCGATCAAAATCCATTTCCAAAACAGCCACAGCAGTGTATCTGAAACAAAATATTGCCAACGTCCTAATTATCAATATAAAGCAAAATCCTTTTATTTTAGAGTAATAATGGATTTAATAATTTCAAATAAAGCAAAAAGACTAAAGCATGGGCAAGAGTTAAAATAAAATCCTTCAATTTTTTAATCAATAAGATTCACATTCTTAATGACATCATTCTAGCAATGATTTCAAAAACGATTTTGGCGAAAACTAAAAGTAAATAGGTAATTACCAATTAACCCATCAGATTTTAGGATAAAAAAAAAAAAGAATAGTTATTACCTTGGATATTCAATGTGACGATATTGAGTGTGCCTGGGATAAATATCAGCAATGGGAACTGATGCACTAACCATCCACTTATTAACACGGTTACAGTCAAAGTAAGGTCGCATCCACTTCACTGGCCCAGGATTTTCATCAGCACCTATAATTTAGCTATTAATTAAATAACTCATAACAGACATATATTTATATGTATGTATATATATATTTTTTTAGCAAGAAACAAAGGTGACTGACCTGGAGGACCGTGGAAAGTAAATGTTTCGTTTGTATTGTTAGCGTAACGGATCTCTACTTGGTAAGTAGTTTTTGTATCATGACGACCTATTACATTATCTGGAAGCCAAGCCTTATACCTATATCCAAAATATACCTTAGTTTAAAATTATAATGAAAGTAAATAAAAGAATAATACAGTGCTGTATTCAATAATTACCATTCATTTATTCTATAGTAGTCAGTTGTATAGTCAAGACTTTGAGTTTCATTAGATGAAAAAGCACCTAAATCTTTCACAGTAAAGGTGTTCAATGTGGATAGCTTTTCAACATGAATGGGGTCATTAAAATCATCTTCCCTGCAATAAAAAAGAATTAAAAATTATATTTGAAAAATTTGATAATGAATTAAAATAGAAATACAATAAAAAATTGTGACATCAATATAATATATAAATACAATAAATTCATAAATGTTGCTTTGAAATATAGGAATAAATAGGGAATTTTACTGCCAGGGGTCTAATTCTTTTGTTTTTCCACATTGTTTGCTTACCAAACAATTTAAAAGCTACATTTATTTAATTAATCATGGGATTAACTAAGAAAGTAGTAACATTATTATTTATAATGATAGAGGCATAAAGATTTAATATTTATAAGTCAAATTTGAATTTCTCTCAACCTCACTATTCGTCTTTCATTTTTTCTGAAAAAGCAAGTACATTATAAAATTTTATTTTCATTTTATTGTTAAATAATAAGCATCAACAAAACAGGAGTTAGAGAAGGTGATGACGTATGTCCTTAATTATTTAATCTGGAGAAGGTAGTGAGAGAGTAGAAAAAAATCTGAGTGAAAACAAAGACATTAAAGAAGGAATAAAAAGATTCAGGTGGAAATTAATAAATTAACAAAAAAAAAAAAAAAAAAAAATTGAAAGAGGACTCAACATAACTTTTTAAAAAAAATATTAACAAATATAAAGAATTCACCCAATTTTTTTTTGGAAATTAATAAGGTAAATATCTAGGTAAATGGATCAGTTGAAATTCAGGAGAGAAGAGAGACATTGAATTGAGAATACAAAAATGGAGATAGTTTTCCACTTAACCAAAAATATCTATAACAAAAGTTACTTCCTGAAACTCAAAATTTAGACATTATATAACCATGATAAAGCCAGACTCTGTGCAGTAGAAATTTTAGCTTTAAAAAATAAAGTATTACTATAGAGTTTAGAAAATAAAGAAAGATAAATTTTAAGGAAAATATTAGGACCGAAACAGAATAACGATGGAATGAATTTGATCTCGAATCCAACCCTATCTATCTAGAAAAATAGAATGGTTTTCAGTCCATATGAGAAAAATAAGAATTTTATGATCACTTATTCAGAATGAATGAAAATATATTTACGGAAGAGATTTTTGAATTTTTCTGAAAAGGAAAACAAAGAGTAACTGTTCAGAAAAGTTCAAGTTTGTTTTATTTATACAAATTTGAGATTACGGAGCATATGATTTTTAAAAAATCTAAGTTTGAGAATGTTGTTAAAAGATGAGTAAAATATTATAAAAAGAAAAAAAAAAAAAAAAAAAAAAAACTAGATGAACAGGATTTTCAGAGGAGCAGAGGGGAGAGAGAAGGAAGCATCTACAAAAAAGGAAATTGACTCAACATACCCAAAGTGGGAGATTCACTACTATTGGACCTATATTTCTGGTTAAAGAATAAAGCCTTTCTTTCTCTATTCTAACCTCGTGTGCCAAGTAGTGGTTTTTCATTGCATAAATTAAACTATTGCTACTGGAGAGTCTACACATATGTATATGTATATGTGAATAAGCAAAAGTGACATATATTTTAGGTATCTAGCAGATAGGAGCAGACTTTTTTTAATTCTCAAAAATTTGATTAGTCATTTACATTCCTTCTGAATTCATGAAGAAAAATTAGTAAATTAAAAAATCTCTAGAAAAAAATTTAGTTAAGAAGTTACATTTTTGTAACATCCTTATTACTAAGAAAATGAGGTATTAAGCAGTAGAAAAAATGCAGCAGTCATCCTTAGAGGCTGTTCTGCATCAATCCCCCCAAAAGAATCTAATATATAACAGTTTAGTCGTCCCCATTTCTCCTTGATTAAGCCTAATGCTACACATGTTCCTTTAGTCCTATCATTTAAATGCTTCTATACAAAATGAGTAATATATGCAGAGCAATTATAAAATATAAACAAAGGAGCATTACTATTTACAAGTATAAGTTGCTCAATGATTACTTACCGAAAAGTTCTTGGAGCAAATCTGGGCAAGGTTTTATTAAAGAATCCACGATAGGAAGGTGTATAAGCAGAGTCAGGTGCAAAATAGATGGAACTAGCATTAATTCGAGGATTAGAAGATACATCAGCAACAGTTGATAAAAAGAAATACATCATACCAGGGTCATAGGTGTCATTAATAGCAGGTCTAATAAACCTCGCTTGCAAAATATAACTAAAGAAAAAAGATCTGCTTAAGGCTAAATTATGTAAATAAAGGAGAGCAGTTCTGTTAGGAAATATCGGATTAATATTAAGTTCTTTGATATCCGGCAAATGAGAAACTGATTCAGGAGGCAAAAACAAATCATACAGATTTTGTAGTTCACAATTATCTTTGACAACTCTGTCTATTTTTTTGCGGATTTCATCAAAGGAATCCCTAGGTTGCCACTCATATTGGCACATTACACCGATTATGTAAGCGCACCAAGATAAAAATATAATAGTCTTCATTTTAAATGAAAATATAGTATTTATTAAGTCACAATCATTTATAAATGAAATAAAAGCACTAATACTAATTAAATGCTGTAAAATATCACTAAGGTGGAGAACACGCCCACCGAATTGTTTACATCAAACAAGTTGTTGAGTATTGCCAACCGAATAACCTTTTTATCTACAAACCTTTTTTTGGTTACAAAGTGTAATTAATGCTTACAAACATAATTTATAATAGAAATGAACATTATTTAACTCATGGAATATTTTTGTGTAACTTCTTTGAAAAGTATTTGCTTAAGAAAGCAGAATGTTTAAATTGAGGAATAGTATTGGGGAGGGGTAGTAAGAAAGAGCCTTTTCAGTTAATCTTTTATTAAAAATTTAATGAATGAAATACCATACTTCTATAAATCTATTATTACTACAAAAATAATATATGTAAAATACATTTTAAACAGCAATCCCGCTAGTACGGATAATTAGGTGATAGTCTGGATCCCTAAAAATCGGAAACGAATTCGGAGGTAAAAGAATGATTCCTTCCCCCCTCCCTCTTTTGTATATGTATTATTAAGCGAGGCGCAATCTATTCCATCAATAGGAGGTCAAGCTTCCTCCCTCTCATTTATTAGGGAGTGGCCTCATTAACATGTGAAGTTTAGAAGCTGAGGAAGAAGTTGGTCTGACACAGTTAATTTAGTCTTTTGTTTTACAGTATCCCCCTTTATGTTAGAGATCTTTCAGTATAAACATCAAACAAAAAATGAACACAAATATTTTCTATATTAGGGTTGTTTTATTTTAAGGGGAAAAAAACGTTGGTTTTTTTTTCTTTTGAGTCCGCTTTGAGGGAACGGAGTAGGGGAAGGGCATTTTGAAGGGCTGGAGTTGGCCGGTTGAGGAGGGGGGCCAGCTCCCACCCTAACCGAAGGGCCGTTACCGGACAAAGCCGACCTTCCCCTGTCTCTCCAGTCTGTGTTTTACAAGCGGCAGGTCTTGTATGTAGGGCCGGTCTGTTTTCGCTCTACTCGACCAGTCCTCAAGATGGTTTTCTGTCTGAAGGAACCCCTCACCTAACTGATGTACGTTCTACATGTATATTTTCAGTGGAATTTACTGCATAGCTTCAACCAAACTGCATAAAGCTGGAATATTTCTTCATGTTATTGCTTTATTAAAATACCTTTAACTGTGTTCAGTTTTTCTTCTGTTAATCTTAAGTTAAATGAAATACTTCAACAATAGTTGACTTGTGACGATAAATCAAGGGCAGTGTTTTTTGTTGGTGATACATTCATTATATTCATTTAAAAGCCGCTCTAGTGTAATAGTTCTGAAGAATTTTACACCACAACAATCTTTTAAAAATGTAAAATATTTGTAAATTATATATTATTTACTAATTAATCGTATGAAAGAAATTTACAATTACAGGAAGTAGTGTTTCAAAAATATCAAGAAACGGCTTTCATTAAATTGAGTTAGCGCCCCCCCCCCCCTCTTTTATTTTTCTTTATCGTTCATTAAATTAATTTTTCTGCATACAGAAATGTTCTAAATAGGGTATAATTAGTTTAACCTTCTTTAATTTATCATTTTTAAAAAGCTAGTTGATAAATTAGTCATTGTGACAAATTTGCAAAATTGCACTTACTTCATCAAACAGTTTCTGACTACTTCTATTAATACTGCGGAAAAATATATGCTAAAATAATTGTTAACAGCTTGTTTTACCTTTTTTCATGAGAGAAACGTGCAATTTTAGTCATTGAAAGGAGGAATGTAAGGACCTGAGGTGCTTTGGGTTCTAGACTATTTTTGCGCGTCTCTCCCTCAAGTATGTGATCACGTTGATTCCGGCCGCCATTCCGCTTTTTACCATTTCATTTTGTTAAATTTAACTAAAATTATTATTCAATTAATACTTTGTGATATTGTTTATGGCCTAAAATTTCAGCACGTAAGTCTATCTAGCATTGTTGATTGTTTTTTAAATAGATAAGTCTAGTTTTCCCGGCTTTGAATCGGACCCGTGTACATTTGCAAATTTTATGCCATGAGCCGGGCCGGCCGGTATTAATGTGTGCTTATCTCTCAGATCACGTATTAGTAGTCAAATATTTTTTGATATGATGCATAATAAGTCTAAGTTAGATAATCATTAATCTTCCCCCTAATTCTATGAACATATGTGTATGAACAAACGTCCTTTAACCTCTCAAGCACTTGCCTCATCAAGGTTTTATATGCTTTATATTTATTCTAAATGCAGGAATCGTTTTAGGTATTTTGGAAGTGAGCTTTTGTTTTAAAGTTTGTTGTTAATTATTTACAGGATTATTCCATTTTTAATGAAGTAAAGGTTTGCTACCAAAACATTTTTTTGTTGTTTTTTAAAAATTATTTTATTCTCTATATTAACACCATTTCCTTATGCATAACATGTTTATTTATATTTATGACTATTGTTTACTTTCAATAATATTTCAATGCTTTCATTTTTATTATTGTTCTGAAATTCATGTTATATTGTTGGCTTTAATTTTGTTCTGTTGATTGTAGCCATGGCAGAAGGAAACGGGGAAGTAACTGTAAAAAATGATGTTTCGACCTCAGAAGAAGATACTGTTGAGAAAACTGAAGATTATCCTAAACTAATTGCATATGGACTTGATGTTAAAGTAGCCTCTAAATTAGATGAAATTTATAGATCAGGTAATTGTATGTGTATTATTAATTAACACACAAGAAAGACATGTATATATTTATAGTGTGAAGGTGTCACTTTCACTATAAATTGGTTTGTGTTTTACTGGAGTATTTACTGCATTTAATTTGTTGATCTATTAGCTTTCTTTATCTTGTTAACAAGTGATACTTCTTTCTGTTTTTAAATTATGATTTTGGTTATTACCTAAGGTTACAGCTGTTCTTTTTTTTGTGTAATAAATAATAGTGCCTTTTATTAAACTAGTTAAGTTTATAATGGCATCTCCTGCAAAGAAAGGTTTGTTTTAACTGAATTATAATGTGATTTGTAGTGATATTAGTGTAGTATTTGTTGTCTATTATCCTTTTGTATCTTTTAACGATTTCTTAAGCACATGAAAACTTAAAGCCACATTGTATTTATTAAATACATTTCATAATTTTTTTAAAAAATGTTTAAAAGAAATAAATGTGCAATTTGATTTATGTCTATTTTGTAAATAACTCTATTATGAGTTTGGTTAGTTCCAAACTGTGTGGGGGAAGGGTTTCTTTAATCACAGTGTACATTTAGTGAAAATAGTTTCACCTACGTGTAAACAAATTTAGAAGTTGAACAAAATTTTACTAAGTTTTTTGCTTGTGTTAAAACTAAAACTAGTCTTGGATGTTTAGAAATTTCTACTTGCAGTCAATAAATAGTTGCATTTAATTATTTTTCTTTTACCTCAATATGATTGATAATATCGTTGTTGTCTTATGATTTTTCTTATGTTTATGTATAATTATTAGTTTTTATTGAGTAATGGTTCTTTGCTTAGACCTTATCTTAAAGTTAAAGTTAACTATCACATTATTTTGAAGTAGAATCATCTTAGGGATACTTTATTTTTAAAAGTTTTCATATGTAATAATAATTTACCTGTTGAAGTCCTGGCATATTCTAGATCATCACTTATCAGAAAAGTTTTTTTCTTCCTTACCTTGTTTTTTTTTTATTTTTTAACTTACAGTCTAAGCAGATGTTTACAGACCAAAAACCCATGTTTTATTATAATGATGTAGAGTAGCAGGTTAGAAAAGAGGTTACAAGTGTGAGCTGTGTTACCCTATTTTGTGTCCTGAATTTACAAAGATTTAGTAAAGCTCTAGTGGATAATAATTTTATTATAGATTAGGACATTATAACTTATAACATACAGGGGTAACTTCCCTGTCCCCTACCTTTAATGTTTTTCTAGTAAAAGTTTAGATTTGATGAAAATAGGAATAAACTTAAAAAAACTATATTTTATGTTTAGTGGCTTTGAAAGGAAATTTACTTCTATGTGTATCTTTATCATTAATAAATTTATTTCTATGACTGAGACTAATTCAAACTAATGGCTGAAGAGGAGAATAGACAACAAGAAACAAATAGTTTTTTTCTTTAATTCCTTCTCGTTGCCTACTAACCTATTAATAAAACTCTAATTATAGAATGATCACTGATGATTTTTGAGGAGGTATTCTTTCCTATTTATTTGCTTGTTTCATTTGAAACACAATGAAGAAAACTGATGAAGCATAGCATCAGTTAGTTATTTTAATTTGCAATGTATTTAGTGATATTAAAAGTTTTATACACACACACACATAAAATTTTTAATATCACCAAGTACATAGTAAATAATTTAAATATCTAACTGATGCTATGCTAAATGAAAAAAAAAAAAATTCTCTCCATTTCTTTAACTTCACCATAAGTACATGTAGGAATCACCATCTTGCTAGGTTATAAATTTTATTTTCAACAAAATTACTTGTTACTAACAAGACCTTCTGAATCGGTGAATAACATAGAACTTAGCAATGAATTATCAGTGTGTAGGTATTAGGTTGTACCTACCTCTTAAAAGAACTAGTATTAAATTTATGGACATAAGTGTTAAAAGCGATTTTTCAGTTGAATAAATGAGAAGTTGCTTTTTTTTTTTTTTTTTTTTTTTTTTTTTTTTTTTTTTTTTTTTTTTTTTTTTTTTTTTTTTTTTTTTTTNGCTAATTCCTTCAGGATGGGGTAATTATCATTTTTACCGCTGATTCACAAACACTACGTTTTTAGGGCTCCTGAGTAACGAGCGGAGAAGAATCAAGACTATTCACTGGACGAAAAAATAAATTAAATAAAACTTTTATAGTAGTGAAAAATTTCACATCATTATCTATCTATACTTTGTAGCATTTTTTTTTTTTTTTTTTATCATGCCCACTTCTGAAGTACTTCTCTCTCTGCTTTAATTTTAATTAAATAATTTTAATAAATATTATTGGAACAATCTCAAACATGAATTATTTTAATTAAAATATTGTTCAGGAAAAAATAAAATTTTCTTTTTATGACCTTAAACCCTTAAAAGTTAATCATATTCAATGTATTTTAATAAGCATCAAATACATAAATTGTGTGAATTTTCCTTGGTATGTTAGCAGAAATTTTTAGCAATCTATGTTAGATTAGTTGTGTGTTTGTGGTTAAAGGATCACTCCTTTAATACATTTAAAGAGCTTAATTTTTTAAGCAAAATGTCTCACCCTCTTAAAGATACTGAAAAATTTGTTTGTGCAACAAAAATTGTTCGGGATTATATTATGAGCAGTCTATCTCATTTGAGTTGAATTTTTTATTTTTTCAACAACAACTGAGGTATTACAATTTTCTCTTTTAGTGTTCCTTAAATCTATCCCCCCTCCTAATGCGTCAGTTTCGATCAGCAACATTGTTTCTTTTAGATGGAGATATTGACTTGATAGATTGATTTGATAAGTGGAGACATACGAGTTTGGCCCAGAAGT
Organism: Oncopeltus fasciatus; assembly: GCA_000696205.2. Classification (NCBI taxonomy): domain Eukaryota; kingdom Metazoa; phylum Arthropoda; class Insecta; order Hemiptera; family Lygaeidae; genus Oncopeltus; species Oncopeltus fasciatus. The sequence goes on from KZ806871.1 coordinate 894,983, forward strand.
TTTACTAATCCCAATTACCTCCGTTTCTTTTATTTATGAAACTTATAGTGTTATAAAAAATAAAATAATGATTGCCTAAGTTTTAACATTAAAAAAAAAAAAATTAAGTGTGTTTTAAATTTAGTTTTTATTTTATTTCTGGGGTTCTCTGTATGATTATAGAAAGGAGAATATTGTCCTATGTAATTTTGAAGCTAGAATCAGTAGGTAAAATTTTTTGCAGTTTACTTTATATTTACTGTCTCTGAAACTCACATTTTGCATTATGTATATAATTTACTTTAATAAAGAAATGTTGCAAGAATAGTCTACTTTACTGTTAACTATGTCGTAATGAAAATAAATGGGTTTGTCTCTGCATTCCTAGAGTTAAAAAAAATATTGGCAATTATGAGAATTATTCCTTAATGTTGAATATTTATAATTTCTTGCACTAATTGTTAAATTTATGTTGCTCTGCATTTAGGAAAGTTAGCTCATGCTGACCTTGACGATAGAGCTTTGGATGCACTAAAGGAATTCCCTGTTGAAGGAGCTGTCAGTGTTCTTTCCCAGTTTCTTGAGTCAAACTTAGAACACGTTTCAAACAAATCTGCTTACCTTTGTGGAGTCATGAAGACATTCCGACAAAAGTCCAGGACTGGTGGACCTGTCGCTCCAGTACCTATACAAACTGCGCCTGCCAAAGGGCCAGATGAGGATAAAATTAAGGTATCTTTTTCAGAAAATTATATTTGTAATTTTATTTAGATTTTATTTTTTCTTGAGCAATTATTCCTTTATATAGGATTATATAGGAAATAAATTTCTTCTATGTTATTTCATTTTTAAAAATACTATACACTTACATTAAATATAAATTTGTGTGTGTGTGTGTCTGCTTTGCACAAATACTCACACAATTACTCATGTTTATATAAACTAACTTTTCTTTCTATTTACCGTTTCTTTTTCCGGGTTGGACAGTGTCAAATTGTTATTTGCCGAGCTTTCGCACATCATTTGATGGCTTCTTCAGGGCTGAAAAGAGAATGTATTGTATGAAAATTTTCTTTGTATTGCCAAGAACCCGAAATGCAAATATTAGTACTTAAATAATTAAGGAAGTTTTGTAGTGAAATTATACAATGGTTCCACAATAATAATGGGTTCCCCCTTTAATGAATTGCAGTTTAAAATATTTATTTTAAGTCAGTATCCAAAATTATTTTTCTAACATCTGTTTGACCTATTCTAATATTTTTTAGGTGGTTTCTGTGTAGTAAAAGTGATGATAAATATGAGCTTATATTTGCTTGTTTATTATCATTTATTACAAAATCATGGTTTTTTATGAAACATTTCTGGTGGATTTCCCATAAAGAAATCAAGCTATTCACATTGGTACCATGTCATACTGAGTCTTTGCTGATCATAATTGAAGAAGCTTAAAATAAAAATGGGGTCCTTCTAAATCTCTCTCTCTCTCTCTCTCTCTCTCTCTATATATA
>KZ806871.1:899998-911016 GCA_000696205.2 Oncopeltus fasciatus
TAATTGATTGTTTAAATTTATTTTTTGTGTGTGTGTATATATATATATATATACACACACATACATACATACTTAGTATGATAAGGAAAAGCTATCATTAAAGAGACAAAGATTTGTAAATATTTTAGAATAAACCAGTGCTTTCTGCTTTTATCTTATTTATTCAATTTTAAAAAAATTTTGAATATTTGAGGTATTGAAATGAAATTGAAAGCATTATAAATATAATTAATAAGAAATCTAATTCTTCACATAATGCTGTAATGATCTATTGAAATACATTTCTTCCTAATTGTAATGCTTATTTTTTCTTAACTTACATGTTTATAAAATTTAGTGAGGCTAGTTCTCTCTTTCTCTCACAGCCCAGAGTCTGAAATAGTATAAAATCAACCCTAACTTTTTAAGGGGATTAATAATTGTACTTGATTATAAATCAGCTATGCATTAAAATTCTCTTTAATATTCCTTTAAGAAATATGTCATTACATTTTCCTTTATTTATTATTATTATTGTTAATGCTTCCAAGATATTGCTAAGGAAACATCTGAGGCTAGTACTTCTAAATTTATTAATTTAACTAATAATATTTGTTGCTAACACTCTTTAAATAGCTCATTAAAAAATAAATTTATATCTATATTTGCTGCAATTCCTCATTCTATTTTAGTTATTATAAGTAATTTACTCCTAATTATCAAATTTTATTGTGTAATGTAACCTCTAGGCAATCATTTTGTTTTAGTGTATGTCATTTCTATTTGTAATTTTTTAAAAAATTAAATAATTATCAGGAGGAGGAGATAGTCGGGGCTCGGTCGAAGGTTTATTTTTAAAGAAAACCAATATGGTTAATATGGTTAACCAATTAGTTTTTATTAAATAAAAACTTTCCTCCGAACCCTGACTATCTCCTCCTGATCATCTACGGTCAACCAACATCCCATAAAATAATTAAGTAATTATCTTTAAATTTTCAATTGTTATTTAAATTTGAAGATACTACTTTGATATTTTGAATAGCTAAAGAATTTACTTACTTTGTATTAGTCTCTTATTTAATCTTTTTTAGGGGAAATTTGAAGATTTTATTTATGATCCATATTTTGCCCAATCAGATATTCTAACCGATAGATAAAGATCTGTAACCTATCACTAGATGTTACAACAGGACAACGAAAATATGGTGGACCCCCTCCTAATTGGGAAGGCTCTCCTCCAGGCCCTGGCTGTGAAGTGAGCATTCTTTTCTCTTCTTTATTTATTGACTTAAAGAAAGCATTGAACTTCTTAAGTTTTGGTTTTTGTAATTTATTATCTACAATTTTTAACAGTAATATTAATTCAATGTTAAGTGTGAAATAAAGCTAAGTGGAAAACTTCAAATCAGAGCTTGATTTCTTCCGTTTACCTTTACAATCTAAATTTGGTATTTTGATTTTTGGAATGTGGCTAATTTCTAACATAATTGGTTTACCTCAAAATTTGTTTTCTAATATTCAAAATTTCTAATTATGGGTTATTTCATTCCATATGCTAGTTAATGTACTCGAATGCAGCATTTACTTATTGATCTTTCTTCCAAAATACCGTTTGGATTTTCACTGAGTTCAAGAGTAAAATTTAAATCTAAAAAGCATAACACTCAAGAAAACAAAATTAATTTGTATTGTGGTTAGTGTTGAGATAAAATCATAATTTCTTTATGCACCTGAGTTAGTTTTTTGTACAGAAAATTTACTTAAAGAATTATCTTAAATATACCATAAAATGATGAAAAGTCTTGAGCTGGAAATATTGCTCTATAAGGTGCATAGTTCAATAATTGTTTTATATAATATAGGAGCCAAAAAATTTTTCATGCAATTAATAAATATATGTATATTAATATAGGTATATTAACGATCTAATTTCTAGAACAAATCATGCTAATTTTACTGTCACCATTCCAAAGAACAGAATTAAATTTGATCTATATGACAATTGTAAATAAATCCAATATTTAAAAATAGCTTTTATGAGCTTTTATTATATTTTTTTGTGAGCTTATAGCTTATATTTTGTGCATCTGAGACATTACAAAAAAAAAAAAGAAAAAAAAAAAAGATTAGCAATAATAAAAAAACTCACTACGAACTCTTTCAAACACATTGGTTAGGATCTTAGGACCTCGACTCCCCTTTAGAAATACATATTTTCAACTTAAAGCTTTCTTAGAGTGAGATTAGTATTTATGAGACTAATTTATACTACTGATTTATTTATGAACTAACTTTTTTTCACAGTTAGTTTTTACTGGTTTTAGTTAATTTAAAAAAAAAAAAATCATTTTTCATTTGTTTAGTTTTTTTTTTAAACCAAGAGTGATGTATAACATAGTTTTGTTTAAAAGAAAACTCTATCATGCCTCCATAAAAATACTAAAATCTAGCAGTAGTTTTTTTATTACATTTCCAGTTTCGTATATGCCTTACTGAATAGTACAGCTTTGTGTGCGTGTTTAAGTATTTACATTTAAATAAATAAATATANTTTTTAATGAATTATGAGCACTTATTTGGGTATAACTTTGAATATTCCATCAATGTTAATGGAAATTGTTTACATTTCAACCTTTTTTGACAGAAAAAAAAATTTCTAAGGAGGGGAAGAACTGTTTTGAAATTATCTCTAAGAAAGAATTTATTTCTTAAGAGGCTCAATTTTTGTGATGTTAAGAGAGAGTGTGATAACATAGAGAACAAAATGTAATCCAAAAGAAATAAAGTTTTAAATTCAATGAATTCAATATTTAAAACATTTATTATGTGTATTTACATTTTTTAAAATTTTATTTCAGTGACCATATTTAAATTTTGAATTACTCTTTCAATTAATACTTGTTATTTAACTTATCCTATTAAGTAGAATATTGCATTCTCTGTATGTTTTAAGGGATCCCAAACGACCATTTTGAGACCATTAGTAATAAGTAATCATTTGTGTGTATATATATATATATATATACACACATACATACATACTTAGTATGATAAGGAAAAGCTATCATTAAAGAGACAAAGATTTGTAAATATTTTAGAATAAACCAGTGCTTTCTGCTTTTATCTTATTTATTCAATTTTAAAAAAATTTTGAATATTTGAGGTATTGAAATGAAATTGAAAGCATTATAAATATAATTAATAAGAAATCTAATTCTTCACATAATGCTGTAATGATCTATTGAAATACATTTCTTCCTAATTGTAATGCTTATTTTTTCTTAACTTACATGTTTATAAAATTTAGTGAGGCTAGTTCTCTCTTTCTCTCACAGCCCAGAGTCTGAAATAGTATAAAATCAACCCTAACTTTTTAAGGGGATTAATAATTGTACTTGATTATAAATCAGCTATGCATTAAAATTCTCTTTAATATTCCTTTAAGAAATATGTCATTACATTTTCCTTTATTTATTATTATTATTGTTAATGCTTCCAAGATATTGCTAAGGAAACATCTGAGGCTAGTACTTCTAAATTTATTAATTTAACTGTATTCTTATAAATATATCTTTAATGAAACATGGGAAATGCTTAGATTATGCAGCTCCTGCATGATAAGCTTACAATCATTATTATTTAGCCACTCTTAATTCACAATTAGTTTATAGCTAAATTTTTTCTTTTTTCCATAGCTGGTCTAACAGAAGTGATCATATACAGTTCTCCTGATGACAAAAAAAAGAATCGAGGGTTTTGTTTTCTTGAATATGAGTCTCATAAGGCTGCCTCATTGGCTAAGAGGAGACTTGGTACAGGGAGGATCAAAGTTTGGGGCTGTGACATAATTGTTGACTGGGCTGACCCTCAAGAGGAGCCTGACTCAGAAACAATGGCTAAGGTATTCATGGAACCTCAAAATTTAATTTCTTGTTCATTTGTTAGACATTAAGAAAATAAAGTTAAACTATTAGAAGTATCACTGGTGGAGGAGTCCAGGAGCAATGGAGTCCCATTCTGTACTGACCATTATATTTTGGATTTTTTTCTTTCTTAAATAATAGTCTTTCATATTAGTGTTTTTGTGTGTAATTTCATGATTATTGATCCAGTTTCATATAAGGGTATTTATGGTCAGAGTTTATTTTTGTTGTTGGTTATTTCAAGTTTTGTAAATTACTAAATTCTTCACCACCAGGTTTTTATTGGTTCATTTTAAGTCCCATTAATAATTAATTAAAAATATAATATATTTTGTTTGTAATTTGCTTATTAATTCTTAGTTAACACATATAAAAATAACACTAACTTGCTGGGAGTTCCATAATATATTGCCCAGAATTAAGAAACAAGTTCATAAATGACACTAATTACTATTTCTGATTATTTACTATAATAAACAAAATTATTGATTGACAGAAATTAACCAGTGTTATATTTTGACGACTAAAATGGAAGTGGCCTTGCGACCTCCTGGGCCTTAATGCCTAAAGTTATTGGGAGTGGGGTTGATGGGCCCCTTCTCCCTGCACAGTGATGACCATTTAATTGTTTTATTGTTGATTTTATTTTTATTTTTTTATATTTTTTCTTATATGTATTTTTTAAATTTATTCATTGTGTCCATCATCAAATTACAAGATATTAAGTAACAGAATGTAATAAACAAAGATTTAATAAAAAAATAAATAAATTAATTGGTTCATTAATAGTGAGATTTTGTGCTGCTTAACTAAGTTCTTTTTTGATGATTAATATTACTTACTATATTGAAATAGGGTACAAATTGTTTAGTAACTAGTGCATCTGTCAAAATTATGTGAAATTAAGTATGTCCACTACACAAATGTGTCCCAAGTTATTAGAAAATGTGTGTTTACCCAATGGATTTTAGAAGAACATTTGTTTATTGAAAATAACATATAAACTAAAAAAAATATTCTAAATTAACATATTTTTATCTTCCTGTCTTTCAATAAATATTAAGTATTACTAGAAGTTTGTTTATGAATAATTTTTTATTGTTTTATTAGAAATGTTTAAACAAATTAAGGTAATTTCTTAATAATAAGAAAGTATTTTTCTTCTTACTTAAAAGTAAAAATTTTATGACCAATTTATTACTTTTTAACTAAATAAATGGACACTAATACTTTTGTGCTATAAAACATTTAACATTTTTGTTAGATTAATCAGTTTAATATGATAAAATGAATAATATTTTTGGTAGTATTAAAGGTTACTGAGTTGTATTAAAACTATTTAGCATTTGTCATAGACTTATAGCATTTATATAGACTTATGTAAATTACTTATAAAGTTGATAAACTAATGTTGGATTAAAAATCCTGAGTGCATAAGCTGAGTAAACTTTCTAATTTCCTACATTTCATTAAAGATGAATATAATGACAAGTGTAAGTAAGGATTTGATCTCACTTGCCTAAAAGGTCATTGAGGATAAAACAAAATAATTTAATTAAGTAATTAAAATAAAAAAAAAACAAGAATATTCAACACCATTATTATTTTCAGAAAATAACATTTTTATATCTATTATGCTCATAAGCTTTTTTTCTTAACATAATAATATTGAAGATATTAGCATTTAACCAACCTAATGAAGTTGATTTGTTTACAGAAGTTAAATTATTGAAATACATTTCTTTAATTAAAAATTATAGTCCCAACCTAATCTTCTTTTTCAGTTTTAAAACACAAAATTGTATAATAACATTATTATTTTTTCCAACTATGATATTATTATTATTAATTCTTTAATTTGGTCTTTCTCTAACCCCCTCCCCCCTCCTGAAATTGATCAATTTCAGCCATTATCAAACTATATCATTTTGCAAAAAGAAGCCTTAAAAATTAGTTATTTTTAAAAATAGCAAATGAAAAGATACAATTTTGAACGGACCACATTTTTTGTTTCCTTGTTGGGCTGATAAAGAATAGAAAAATTTTTACTTAAGTTCTGAAATGAATATCTGGACTTCTTTGAGGGAAACCATCTAAAAACTAACAAAAAACTAATTGTATATTATTCATTTTAAGCAATAAGGGGGCAAAAAGGGAAGAGAACCTTTGAGACAAGTCTCTGGCCTTACAGGGAAGAAATAGTTGGTTCTCTTGCCTCTCAGGTACGGGGATTAAACAATTAATGCCACTGTATATGTTCTGGCTTGCTGTAGAGTTCAGTCTCAAGTTGTGCTAAAGAGATATATTATAAGGTGAGCTAAAAATCATATAAGGTAGCAAACCTTAGGGCCGTTTTTCAAATACAATCAAGTCTGTTTTCAGAGAGGCACACCTTAAAATAATATCTAGAGGCCTGGATTATGTTTAGCATGTAGATTATGTACTATCCTTTAGAAGAATAAAGCTGAATACCTCGTATTACTTGCTAGTTCTGTCTTTGTATCAATTTATACTTTTGAATTGATAACATTAACAATTTTGTGAGATGTCTTGATATTTTATATGGGATGTGTTACTAACAACATTCTTAACACACTTTTTTCAAAGCTCCAAATCTGGAATTGTTTATTTGTGTAAAATGATCTTATAGATAATGCACACTTCTTACTAGCATGAATCTCACTTAGTACTTCTAAATTTATTAATTTAACTAATAATATTTGTTGCTAACACTCTTTAAATAGCTCATTAAAAAATAAATTTATATCTATATTTGCTGCAATTCCTCATTCTATTTTAGTTATTATAAGTAATTTACTCCTAATTATCAAATTTTATTGTGTAATGTAACCTCTAGGCAATCATTTTGTTTTAGTGTATGTCATTTCTATTTGTAATTTTTTAAAAAATTANCTTTGGAAGCTTCAATTTTTTTTAATTATTTTTTTAAAGTTGTAAATAGTATATTGTTAAAGAAATAATATGTATGTGGTGAAGGTAATTAAGTTAGCCTAGGGCAGTAATGCAGTTTCTTGGTCTCCTCTTTTCTCGCCTGAGTAAATTATGGGACCCATTTTTACAAAATTACTGTCCAGGATTTGTCATTCTTTATTTTCATCTTAAACTTTGAGGCAGTTTTGGCAAATGCTTGATACAAAATATTAATTTGTAATTTTGCATTTTATGCTCTTTACTTAATTTTGCTATTTTCATTAAATATCAATTATGGGAGTATCAATCAAGCATTCTACATTTTTAAAACTTAAAATTGGTTTTATTTCAATTTTCAGTTATAGTTGTGTCGAGCATGTCCACTGCCTCGTTTTTTTTTTCTTTCTGTTTTATTTTTCTTTGAACAAAATTCTTTTTACTTTAAATTAATTTAAATTTTTTATGTTTTTGACATTTTGGCATTGTTTTTTTTTTCTAAATCCACAGCTCGATAATCATGAAATCAAACCCGGCAAGCACCTGAAAGTAAACATTAGCGTACCAAACCTTCGACTTTTTGTTGGAAACATACCTAAGTCTAAAGGCAAAGAGGAGATCTTGGACGAGTTTGGTAAACTGACAGGTAAAGTTATTGCAGATCAAAATTGACTACACATAACAGTAAAGCAATGCAGTCCTAATAACGGCTTAAACATTTTTTTTTTTTCTATCGCTGTTACTTAAAAGACATTTTTTGTCATATTAAATACTCCTTAAATTCTTTACTTTTTACTTGTTCAGTATAATTCTTTCTTCCCCCTTGATTCTTCTATTCTATCTACAATAATCCCTTTAAGGTCATTTAAATAAAACATATAATTTCCAAATTCTCTCAGCGAAAAAAAACATATATTTGTGGTTTGAAATTTTTCCATTATTAACTATAGGAATGTACATAATATAACAGTTAATTTACTAAGTACTATACTGTGAGGGAAATTGAAAATATTTAGATCTTTAATATTTATATTGTGACTTATAATATTCATCTGATCATTCAGGATATTTTAAGACTATCCTTTTTAGTAGCTATACAGGGTAAATTATTTCTTCTCCCCTTCCTTTTTTTTTTTTTTCATTATCTATCTCTTTGTGAACTACTGATTTTTGTTTTTTATGACTATATCGGTATAATATATTAATTATTATTAATTAATTACATTATTATTTTTTGAAGAAGTTTGATAAGATTTAGCATGTGGGAGAATTTTGCCTTATTGTGTTTTAGGGGAATGTTTCTTTCACACTCACCTTAAGCTAACTTTAACTAGTTAATATATGTTGATGAATGAATAACATTTTTTTTTTTTTTTTAATATTTGTGTAATGTGCAATTTCTTCTCAAATTATAACTGTTGGGACTTCAGCAAACACTAGGATATTTTTTTTTCCTATTTTACCTATCCTTCCAATTTTTTCTCCTTTAGAAAATTATATTAATACTTACTTTAACTTCATTTAAATTCTATGAATATACATAAAAATTAGTTGTGCTAAAAGAGTTGAACCTCCCTATATTGAACTTCAAGGTTCAAAAAATATTTTTATTTATACAGATTTTGATATATGAAATTAAAAGTGAATAGTATTGTGCTCGCCATTTGATTTTCAAAGTGGAGTGGAGTATAAAAGCTAATAAATACAAAAAAAAAAAAATTAAAATAAGACATTATAAAATTTCATGCCTAGAGACTTTTTTTTGATATATAGAAATAATTTAATACTAAATGTTGAATGTCCAGACATATTTTTAATGTATAATATATACTGTTGAATGAAAGTTTGATATATTTATTATCCCACAGAATATAAGTTTACATATAAAAATCTGAAGTTATTTAGTTCAAAAATTTAATGAGAATGCCTGTCCTAATATGCTAATTATAGAATTCTATCATCATTAGTTAGTCTTGAGTCAATTTTCAAGATTCATGTAAATTATTACACTGTGCATGCACATGAGTGTGTGTATGGGAGTGTGAATAATGTGGTATATATAAATGTGTGTTTTTTTTTCTTAAAATTTTCCTTACAATTCTTCTTCCCATTTCATGAACTAAAACTTAAAAAAAAAAAAAAAATCTTTATAGATAACAAAATTAAATTTTATGCATGTTTTACATACTTAATTATAAGAGAAGAGTATAATTTAAAATGATCATTTCAAAATGACTTTTAAATTAAATTTTAAGAATTAGTAATATGATACCCAATCTATAATAATAGTATATCCACTCATTTTCCTATATTTCTACTGCTGTCCCCAATCCCAAAATTTACTGTAAAATTTCTGGTTTTAATTTGCGCATTTTATTGATTTATATTCATATATTAATACACACATAATTATGTTTTAATATGTTAATGAATATTTTTACCACTAAAAATCATTATCTGATCAACAATATTTTAATTATCAGTAAATTTATCTTGTTAACATTATATAAAAAATTGGATTCTCATTTTGTTTACTCATTTATAAATATCCATTAATTGTAAAGCGGCTATTTTTTTTTCCTTTGTAATGTCTCATACTTTTATCTTCTAATTCAGAAATTACTTACTGTTTTATTTACCTAAGTTTGAATGAGATATATTTTTCTACTAAATTAATCTACTGGTTTTTAAGTATAGTATTAAGGAATCCTGGTCTGTATATACTAAGCTACAAAAATTCTTATATTTTGATAGTTTAGTGAAGAAAAAAATAGAATTGATTTGAAGTGTTTTTCTTCACAAAAACTTAAAAAACAATTAAAAAAAAAATTCTTCATTCATTTTTAATTTATTATTGAATTTTATTTTGTGAGAAATGATATAATTCAACCCCTTTATATTTATTCTTCTTGCTTATAACACTTAATCTCACCTTAAATTTACTGAACTAGAATTTTGTGAAAAAAATTACTTGATTAGATTCTGTGGACATCATAAATTTAAAAAATTAAAATTTGTCTTATTCTTACAAAATACTTTTAAGTTGCGTGTAAAAGTCTAATCACATGTTATACATATTAATTGGTTTCAAAAAAATCTCTGAAGTTTACTCTTCCCATTTTTAAATACATAATTTGTTAAATTAATCAATCAAAATTTACTAAGATGGTTATAGTTTAGACAGCTCATATATTTTCTTTCATTTCTCAAAGTAATAACCATTTTACTTATAAATTAATGTTGTATTACCGCCTTTGCCCATATAACCTATTTTAAAGAAAGTGACCATTTTGATTGTTGCTCGCCAAAATATTTATATCAGTCTAAAAGTTTGGTTAGCCTGCTTATATCATGCTAAATCTAAATAACAGCCCAATTTTCTAGTAAGTAATATTTACTTATTGGTAAATTTACACCAATTATTGGTAGGCCATTGTCTAGCAGCAATTAACCATTAAAAATTTGTGTTTCATTTAGAAATTGGCAAAAATTGGCCTTAAAACAATTTTTCCAAAATAAACTTACAAAAATAATTACTAAATTAAAATTACTTAATCCTTTGATTCTCCTCATTAAACTTAAGATCCTCTCCTGTTCCTCTCCCCCTTACACTCCTTAACTGTATTAATAATGATGTTTTCTTTATCATTGTGTTAGCTATGTTAACTATTAAATGCTTATTCGTAATTTTTCTTATGTATGCTAATGCTTTCCTTAACAATTGCATATTTTAATAGTTTGATATAGTGGTACTGCCTTTCTTAAATTCAATTCACATGTTTATATAAGTTTCAATGATGTTAATTTTAAGAAGTTGGAAATGATCACTTATATATTCAGTTAAATATTGTTAATTACATTTCATTGATATTTAATCATTTCAAAAATTAAATTTTTTGAAGTTTTCTTTTATATTTTCATTTTCTTTTGTTTAATTGTTCTTTAGGTTCTCTCTTAATATTAGGTACTGAGTCTTTTATATACATAATAAATAACCTTTAGTTTTGATGTTCCATAATGGTTTTAAGTTCTGTGGACTAACATTTTTTTTACTTTTTTTTTTTTTTTATTTATTTTATTTTATGATTTTATTTGTGCGTGCGTGCGTGCGTGCGTGTGTGTGTGTGTAGAAAGATAGATAGATAAGAACAAGAGGAAGAAAGAGTGTAGTGAACACACAAAAAG
>KZ806871.1:926021-948797 GCA_000696205.2 Oncopeltus fasciatus
GATCAAAGAATAAAATTATAAATATTAATATTTCATTGTAGTTATAATGATACGTTAAAATAGTTTCTAAATACTTTTTTGTCCAATTATTTGATGAAGTATTTGTTAGTTCAAACTGACCGATTTTTTATTTGCTACCAATGAATGTTTGTGATGGTGGGTTAAAAATAGATAGATTTGCTTCTTGAGGCAAATTCTCCTTATGGACATTCCATTTTAGCCATTCTGTTTGATAATCTTTAATGAATTGAGTTAAATATCTAGTAAGAGAGTTTACTGACTGATGTTTAGTAATGTTTTTTTTTACATACTTCTAAATGAAAGCTATCTCAATGATCAAGCAAAACAATTATTATTGAATTAATGACTTTTTTGTTTTAACTTTCCATACAAGCAAATTCCTTAATTCTTCATTGATAAAATTATCATGTTGATAATTATATAATATTCACCTTTTTGAGGTTAATTTTTCTTATTGTTAATTAATTGGTAATTATACCATAATTTCTATTCTAATATCCTCATTATTAATAGAAGGTTTATTATGTAATGTTCTTTTCCTTTTCCATTGAGATATGCTTTGCTGGGTTGATGTAGAATTTACCATTGAGAGCTCCATCATGTTCTAGGTAAGCGTAAATTGGACGGGGGCACCAACCAGAACCAGGGGGAAACGAAGCGTCGCTACCAGCAGCGGAGTGGAGGCTGGGACTCACTTGCTGCAGGAGGTGGGGGGGGCTATGGTGGGATGAATGGTGGCGGAGATCAGCATTGGTACGATGACTCTTATGCTGTATGGAACTAACAACCGCCCATCAGATCGCCTATCTCTCATCCCCTCCTATCTGAATATATGTTTTATATTTGTATTATATATATACTCAAGTGTATATATAAATCCTCCATTATTATCTTTAGTTAAATCTTTGTGATGCATTTTTTATGTTGGAAAACTGTGTTGAAAATTATTTTATTCTAATTCTAAAGTATGTTAAAACTTAATCAGTATAACTAGTTAAACTTTTAAAAAAAGTCCTCCACCCTTTCATTTAAGTGCATTTGGCTATAAATTATTTGTAAAAAAAAGTTTAATTTGATCATGTTTTATATTTTAAAACAAGATAAAACAAAAGGAAAGTTTTAGAATATATGAAACAAGGATCTTTCAAAGAAAATTATGAATATTTGTAGATGTATAAATCACATTATACTTGGTACAAATAGTATTCATTATATGAATTTATTGACTTAAATGTGATTAGTTTATATTATATGTTAAGGTGAACATTCCCCTGTCTATACTCTGTGTATTGTGTTAAACACCTAAGAGATCTAAAACACAGTCATATAGGATCCCCCTAGTTCTGGAGAATACATCAACGGGGGGTTTCTCTTCCCATGCTCCCGCGCCAACTTTTTCTACTCTTACTACTTTCCTTTCCCTTTATCCCTTCTCTCTCACTTATACCAATCAAATTTTTTCTCCCCTCTTTTCCTGTTTTTTTAATTATTTCTCTGTTAATCGTTATTGCAATTATTGTTTAAATTTCGGTTATCGGATTTTCTTTTCATTAATCTCATGGGTTCTCGTTAAACGTTTAGGCCCTTGCTGTTTTTTATTACTATTATTGTCATTATTATTATTATATATCTTTACTGTTTTTATTTACAATCTCTTAAAATGTTTGTAGATTGCAGTTGTAGATTAATTTATCATCTTTATAAGCACTCTAAAATTTATATTTCAGTTTTGTTTAAATTTAAGTTAATTGGCGCAAGAAGTTTACTGTTACTTGCATATTTTTGTCTTGAATGTTTTTATGTTATGACATTGACTAATGTCCAGTTTTTATGATAAATAAATAAGCATTTTTGATGCTTGAAGAGAAATATTTTCAATTTGTTTAATTTTTATTAATTTACATAATATTAGCATGTTATTGGGGGTAGAATGTAGGGGAAAAATGTCTCTAAGAGGCAGCTCTTGTTTTACTGTTGGTGTCCGTATATTTAACCCTAGGTTTGTTACAGTATCTATGTTACTAATGTATTGGTTTTAGCATTATATTTTATGCATTGTTTCACATTTTTATATTAAGATTTCTAAAAAAAAAAGAAATAAGTTTAAAATTTTTCAAAAAAAAATTGATAGGTATTAATTCAAATTGATATTTATGTCTTGCGTCATACTATTAGTAATCCGTAGTTTTGCTTTGCTTTTTCATTTTCAGCTTCTTTAAAATTTATATATCATTTATTTTTAGTGTGTGAGAAAGTGTTCTTTTTCTTTTTTATTTTAATTAAACTCTCACATGTTTTTTAAAGTTCAAAATGGCACTTCATTTACATATATTTTTTCTCTGCAAGCCAAGTGTATGAATAATCTTTGTCTCAATAAACAGTTGTATTTGACTTTATACAATGTGTTCAACATTATTGATTGTATTTCGCCTGGTAGCCACTTTCATCAAAGTTAAACTATACTGAAACAGTATGTTCCATTTTTCTCTCTGTTTCTGTGCTTCTTAATATTAATGAGATCTAATTTTTGCATGTTATTTAAATTTTTGGGTGATCCAGGGTTGTTTTTATCAATTGTTGGACACAGCTTAATTCTTATTTTTGGTTTAATACATAATTATAATGTTAATTAATTTACTATTTATTATGAGCTTCTGCTACATACATTTTGTGATGGGGTACCCTTGAGTTAAATGTTGCATGCTTATTGTCTGTGATGGGAATTCGCTAGTTATAAACTTGCCTTTTAGTCTGCTTTCAAAACTTCGGTTTCTTTTAATTAAATTTTATCAACTTCTTTTATAAAAATTTTAAGGCCTCTATCAAAACCAGTTAATATTCAAATCAAAGAAAGTTTGAATGAAGACTATATCCATCTTCCACTTGGTTTGAAAATCAACTTGTAGGCACTTATAATTATTCAGAAGAGATAAATACTTCCTGCATATTCTGTTTGTTAAATGGATAGGGAACATAGGTAAGTATTTTTGCTATAATTATTACAATTTGTTGTAATTAAAGATTATATAAATTTAAAAAAATGAATTTAGATTTGTTGTTAAAATTTTTAAAAAAATGTATAATGAAGTCATCTGTTTTATGTGTGATGACTAATATTAAGTAATTCGTAAGTTTATCTTTGTATCAAGTCTGTTTTCATTTAGAGTAAGTTTATTCTTTATTCTCAGACCTTAAGGGGAATGTGACAATCTACTAAGGCAGCTCAATGATTAGTTTTTAAGAAATTTTGAAGAAAATTAGTTTTGTTTTCCCATCTGCTTTTCAATTTAATTTAACTATTTTGTGTATTGCTTTTATTTTGTAAGAACTGTTATTTTTCTCAAATGTATTCTTTTTTCTAAAGTAATGAAAATTTTTATGTGAAAGTATTGTGTTCACTTTATTTCATCTTATTTCAATGACTAAGCATAGAGAGTGATTATTTATTTAAAGGGGGGCTGAGGTTTATTAATTTCTGCATGTGGTGTTAGAGTGCTAGCACATTTTACTTAGGACATTATTTGTTTAAAGTTTCTCTTACCAAATTTCTAACTCCAGATAAAATAGTCATTTATAAACTCCAAAGATAAATTAATGAAACAAGTTTTATCTAAATTTATATTTAGTCTTTGAGCTGTTATATAATGCATTTTTGGCCAAGAAAGTCATTCTCAGTAAGAGGTGAAAATAAGGTTTGTATTGAAATTGCTATTTTGGTATTACAGGGCTCCAGCTGATGTATTAAATGTATATTATAACCTGGGTTCTCCAGTATAATTTCCATTCTTCTAGATCTTTCAAACCTCTAGAAAATTTCATTGTTCCTTTCATTTGATTTCATTGAATATTGTAATCACAGTATGCTGCACATAATTTTATGAGTAATTGGGATTGTTTGTATGGATTTTATTAATTTACATAGGAAGAAATATTATGGTGTAGTATTATTTCATAACTTCAATTTTTTCCATGATGGAAAAAAAGTAATGACAAGAGTGTCATTTTACATAACCTGTTTTTGTCATTATGTGCTGTATCGATTGTAGTACATAAATTCTAATTCTGCTGTCTCAATAGTGTGTCTATCTTCCTCAGGCTGTATTTGCATAAATTGAGTAGTATGTTGTAATGTGTACTTATCTTTCGTTATGTGTATTATCATTCGTTATCTTATTCTTCAGAATCATGAATTTTACTTCCCTTATCAGAGTTCTTTAATATTCTGTGTATAAAAACAATTTGCTGCTATTTTTTTTATCATGAAAACTATTACTGAAAATGTAAGATTCATTTTTTTGTGCTAAGGCAGTAGAGAAAAGAAAAAGTTGCAGTTTAATTCATTGTGTCTTTATATGGTGACATGGGAATATAACCTCAGATAACTAATTCTGCGAATTGCAGACATTTTCTGTTCAATAACAATCCACCTACAAGAGAAAACATTTTTCCTTTGTTTTCTCATTCAGGATCTTCTACATTAATTTTAATAATATTTTTGATTGCCCAATGATCCACCTAACTGGTTAATTTTTTTTTGTTTATTTACATATTCTTGAGCCCCTATTCACCGAATAATTGTTCTAACGTATTAGTTAGAACCTTGTAATATCAAGGGAGTGAAATTTCTTGCAATGAAAATTTTTTAGAACAGCCTGAAATTCGAGTGTCCGAGTTATACTAATAATAATAACCTTGTGGAATAACCATTACCATTCCTGGCTTAAATCGAATTCTCAAGTGTTTTTTTTTAAATATAATTTTTTATTTATTTTTTAAATGCTATTTTATGAGCTGTGTCAGTTATTTTCCCTTTCTATGTTTACTATTTCTACCCCTTTAAGTACTAATTATGTTATGTACTAGCTTATTTGTTATGAAAGTGGCCTACTGTAAAATGGATAACTATTATTTCCACCTTCAAAAATAACTATTATTTATTTATTTGGGGGGGGGGGGGGGTAAAACTTATCAACATTGAATAGCCTTTCTTTTCTGGAAAAAAAATGCATTTTGTATGACAATTCAAAATAAAATCTTGCACATTTTATAGACTTATTAATTTAGAACAAAGTATTAAAACATTAAAGTTTTATGTGCATTGCCAGTTGCTCTTATTGAAAGGTTGCTTGTGAACAATTGCATTGTTTTTTCTACGTGTTCCCCAAGTTTTTATTTGAAACTTAAAGTTTGTTTTTAGGATGAAGAATATTTTGGTCTAGAAGAGAATTGGTGTAATATATTTATATATACATATATATATATATAAAATCAAATCTTAAATTGTAATGAGTCAGATTTGCTGTTAAAAGTTCTCAAGGAGCTAGCTGCATAGGAAATAATATATTTAAGATTGAAATATATTTATTTATTCATCAAGTGCCTTTTTCGTAGCTTATTTTTTCTATTAGTGTCATGTTTCTGTTTTGTTTTTTAATATTTTTTATCTTGTAGAAGGTTATAAAGTATCTCTGATAGTTATGTTTTAAGACTTCCAGTACCTAGGAATTATTTGACATTTAGATTTGCAGTATTTGACAGTATATATCTTATTTGAAGATGTTTACTGACCTAATGAAATAATTAAGTAAAGAAGTAGATGTTGATTTTTTAAAAATCGCTCAATTGGGAAGCCTGAAAATGGCTTAAAGTCTACAGTTTTTTGGGGGGAAGTAGTGTAAGTACTGGTAATATTTCTATTTTATTTATTCTTTTATTAGATTAAAAACCTTTCAATTACATCACTACATTTATGATTTTATGTATATTGTTTGTAACAAAATAAAGAATACAATTGTACACATTTGATGTCATTGAAATTAAAAATCAGCTTGTTAAATAAAATGCATTAATGCCATAAGTATTCATTTGAAATTTTGTGAAAACGATAGTTCTTTCAGAATGAATAATAAAATTTATCAATGTCTACATAAAAACTTTTGTTTCTGAACCTTAACTAGTGATTTTTTAATTTTTATTTTACCCTATAAATTCTGAGTCTTAGTGACCTATTCTTAAGGATTATTTTTTCAAGGCAGTGTAAGTTTAATCATGCAAATTATATTTGTAAAAGGAATTCTAATATCTGGTATCTTTGTAAACTTCCATTTTATTGCATTATTTCTCTGCATATTATGGATTATTTTCTCGAGTATGTTTTTGTTACCCTTGAGTGTTTCTTGAATTCTCTTGTTTCAGATAAATTAATCACAACCATATATTGTTCTTAATAATAGGTTACATAATAGTTTGTAGATATTCAGGTATCATTCACTTAATTTATTGTTATGAATAAATTAATATTATCATTATTTCAAAACAATTTAAAATAAAATAAATTCATATTTAGGGATCGACCCAAATCAGTGTTTCTGAGTGCCCAGACCTTGTCATACTTGTCCGGATCTTGCTATCAGCTATGAAGCCTCAATTCATTTCTGTCCTACCCAACTTCTTGAGACTGCTTAATAAAATGTGTACTTGAAGTACATTCAGAATAAAAAGAGTATCATAATCAAATGATTGATCTAAGTTTCTACTGATCTTAATATCGTTACTTCAAAGTAGTGCAAAGATTGTTAGTTTATATCATTTAAAATAGTTTTTGAAATATCTTGTTTATTAATGACAAGTCAAGTCTTTGAGCTTACTAATGAGACTGGAAAAAAAAGAGATACATTTTGACAGATTAAATTCATAGTACCTCTTATTATAGGTACTAATTGCTTAAGAGTCAGTTGCTTGATTTGATTACTTGATTGATCCTTGGTTGAAACATTCATTTTATACAAGAAATGCAAGGGAATAAGGCGAACCTGGGTCTCTGCTTTTTGGGCAGTTATGCTGACCATTAACCACCAAGGTTAGCTAGATAGCTGTTCTACTCCCCGCTATTTACTCCGAGTCTATACCCCCAAGTAGGAAGAATATATCGTTTTATGCTCGAAGGAGCTAACATTGTTGGCTATTTGTTAAGCTCTCGTTCTTTTTAGTTAGTTGTGATATTTAATCCCACGTTAAATTTTATACAAGAAATGCAAGGGAGTTGGAATTTATTTTTAGGTTTTCTCAGAAATTGAGTATTTATCTTCTGAGATTCAAGGGGCTTGATGATTAGATAGATTTTTTTGTGGTCTCATTTAATTATTGTAGTGTAAATAGACTTATTTTCATTTAATAAATAAGAATGAAATAATGACTCTTCGGGTGGGAGTTAAGTTGAGTAATAGACTAAATATTTTGGCTATTGTTGAATCGACAGCTTAAGAAGCTTTAGTGTTACCAGGGCCATTAGAAAGATGGACTGACTAGAGATATGCAGTGTATATAAAATTGAATTGTTTACAATAGTTCTCCTTAATTAAATTCTAAATAAAAACTTGGTAGATCAGAGAAGATATATTTAAATATTGATTACAAGCCACACTAATATTAACAATTGTATACTGATAATATCAGTTTCAGGTAATTAAAAAAATACAGTAAAAGTATTAACATATTTTCATTCCTCTATAGTATGCAAGAGAAAATAATAGTAGAAATAAATTATAAAGCTTATTATTTATAGTTAAACTCTTTTGTTCTAAAATAATTTGACTTAAAATCATTCATCTGCCACTTTCATTTCTCTGTCACTGTACCTTGCTGGCCTTCTCCAGCTCGAAGTTGAGACTTGTGATCAGACACTGACTCGAGTGTCTCTAACGAGCCGCTTTTATAACTATGGAAGGGCCTAAGCAGGCCTAGGGGAATCCAAGAGCTTTTCTGGGTAAATGGTATTTACTCTTTTAATTGGAGGAAGCAGTTGACTCCTTTCCGTACAGGTTTGACCCTCATTACTTGCTTCCCCAGTCTGTAATATTAACCCCTCATTAAAACTGGACTGCCTCAGAACAGGTCTTAACCAAAGGGGAGGATTTGAAGCGACATTCATGTCTGACGTAGTCATGGTGGCTTTCCACGGGTTGAAAATGTTGGTTGTAATGGTTATCCTTGTGCCAGCAAAGGTCTCAATCAACTATCTTATTACCTTCCAATCCAGGCCGTTGTATCCGCATTCTAACATGGAGATGATCAGTTGGTGGTGTGAACAGGTTCCGTTCCTCATTTAGTGTCTTGCTGACGCGTGGTCCCTGTTGATCCAATTCCTCGACCGTAAGCAATTCCTCTGGACGATTTCAAATCCTCAGTTACACAATACTTTGTCTAGGGTCAGTCTGGTGGACTCGTTAACCGAAGTAATTGATAACCTCTTCCTTCATCTGTCTGAGGAATTGGACCTATTTCACCAATAGCTCTTCCTACAAATGGGCTTCTCACATTGTACTTCCTCATTGGAGCCTTCTGCCTCTTAATTGGACCTTTAGAAACTACTAAAATAGTACAGTGTCTTTAATGTTGGCTCACGAACTCTTCCCAATGTGCGATGTGTTCCCAGATGTCCTCCAGAAGATCCGCCGAGGAGCTCTAATACCTCGGACACCTTACATTTCGGAACTAAGTTTAGATCTCTTATCATCTTCCTTCGACTCTTCTCGATTGAGTCCTTCGGGCATAGTCCTTTTGAGGAACTCATTGTCCATTGCAATTGAGTCCCATTGAACACTGTAAGTCTCTTCGCATTCTTCGGTAGGGGAGCAATCTTTCCAAGATGGTCTTCTCTCCCCTGATATATTTCGCTGCATTATGTTCGTTCTTCAAATCTTGATAGCCTCGATCCCAGAGGAAAGTTATCTTGGTAAGTGGTTTTGCAATATTGACAAATCCCTTCACGAATCTTCTGTAATAAGTGCAGAGACCGAGGAAGCATCCCACCGCGTCTTTCGAGAGATCCTCGTCCGAAGCCACATGACCCTAAAAGTTAACGTCTTCAGAACAGTTTGCATTTATTGGCAGCATCCTGAGTGCCTGATTAATTGGTTTTGCGTCTCCTGTATCGATCCGATGTTGGACGACATTCGTTCTTCGACACCGAAATCCTGTCTCAAAGGCGTCTTGCTACCGTGTGATTAAATCTCTTAACTAATGTCCTCTGATCTATCGAGAGCTCTTGATAAATGGTGGCAATAAATTCTAGTTCTCTTGATAGTTCCCGCCAATTTGTTTTATTATGGTTTATCTAACGTACCACCGAAGTTACTGTTGTGCAGTCCCCTGTCACGGTCCCATTCTTTACTCTAACGAGGAAGTCATTCGATTTCACTAGCGGGAAGGGGATCTTCGTTGCTGTCCTAATCAATGTTGTGACAATTAGCACTGCTCGAGCAAGTGGCTGCTCCTCATTGTCCTCGAGTTCCAGTAGATTGCATTACCTTTGGTGTATACGCTTATCTGTGGTCCCCTGTGCCACTACTTGTCTTTTAATAAAAGTACCCGAGTAGAAAGCTCTTTTCCGTAGTGAAAGACGATTTCTTCACTGTCTAATGTCACCACTCCTCTTGGCAAGTCAAGCTTGAATTTGTATTTGATCATCAAGTATATTGGTACCGATAGGACACTACTGTAACAAATTGCAGTTTTGCTCGTCTGAATTCCGACTGAGAAAAAAAACCCTCTGATAATTTATTTTCTAAGGTAACAGAATTTTCTGTTACAAAAAAATTACTCGTTTTTCTTTACAATATTTTCTGTTTTGCATAATAGCATGACTATGCATGCAATGATCTGTCCTATGACATCACCAGCTGTGAGGTAGGCATACAGTTTGGGCGGGAAACCTTGGGCACCGTTATTTTCTCCATTTGTGAGTGCCAGAACAACCTTGTTTTTTTGCACATCCGCCATTAATGTGCCAGAACCGGCCTTTTTACCCTACTCATTTCTTCAGGTCGTTGAAGTGGCTCGAGAACTGCGCTAAATCCTAGATTATTTTAATGAGCCTCACGATTTTTCTGATAATGGGGGCCTGGATATTTTAGTTAATTTTGCTGGGGTCCAAGATGAACCTACCAAGGAATTCTTGTATCTTCCTTAGAATTCTCATTTTTATATCCATCCTTAATAGTTGCTTTTACGATCTCCCTGCCTCAATTCTTGCTAGAGTCACGATTTTGCGAATATACCGTGAGTTTCCCCGCAATCGGGGCGATAAAAGTGAATGAGAGGGACTCGAACATGGTCTTACCACTTGCGGATCCACTCTTGGTGTCTTCCAGCGATTGCGATCTCTTCATTAATGGCCGAGAGCAGGCGATTGACGACTTCCTTGCTCATATTCATCATATCATACGATCCTTACGGTCGTAGTAGTAGTAGTAGATTGAAGGGCAATCAACTTCTAAGTTATTACGCCCTATAAATATCCCTTAATATGTCCACTATAAATCAGTTAATAAAATACAGGAATCAGGATTATTTCGACCACTATAACAACCTAAATTAATGGATTTTTATTTATTTTGTGGTAGTAGTAGTAGTAGTAGATTGAAGGGCAATCAACTTCTAGGTTGATTACGCCCTATAAATACCCCTTAATATGTCCTCTATAAATCAGTTAATAAAATACAAGAATCAGGATTATTTCGACCACTATAACAACCTAAATTAATGGATTTTTATTTATTTAAATATTATTATTATATATTTAATAAATTATAATAAATAAATTATTATTAACTAAAATAATAAATAATATCTCATTCTTTAATTTAGATTTTCCAGGCTATACCTGCTTTTTTAAGAAAGTTTAACAGCCCATCCACTGTAGAGGGGTTGTTCCCAAGGCACTCCGCCATATTTCTTCCAATGCCTTCCCTAGTGAAGTAATTCTGATAAACTGGGCAAACCTCTATGATGTGCTGGATTGTTAGGGGAACTTGGCAGGTATTACACTTAGGCGGCAGATCTTTGTTAATTAGGTGTATATGAGTAAGGTTCGTGTGACCTATCCGCATACGGGTCAGTATTACCTCTTCTCTTCTATTCCCACGGATGGAGGTGTTACATTCTTTTGTGGTGTTTTTTATACTCCGCAGTTTGTTGTGTGCTGGTTCTAGCATCCATGCATTTTCCCAGTCTTGGAGTGCCATTTTCCTTAGCCAGTTTTTAAGGTCATCTGGTTCGAGGATACTTAAAGGAGGTTCAAACATACCTAAGTTTGTTTGTAAGGTCGTGTTCACCAGTAACCAGAACAAATTCTCCAACCTTGCCTGGTTGGACAGATAGCTTGACCTGACGTGCAGTCCTGCAACTGCCACGGGTGTCCTCGAGTCCAAGTTCAGAGCTCCTTAGGATTGCTCAATGTAACGGGCCTCCCCACTTAAAGGTGAGAGATAGGAGTTTCAGGAGAAAAGGCCACTACTTTGACGGTCTTTCCGCTTTCAATACCTGTTTTTTTAAATTATTGGTCCGCAGATAATTTCATAAACAAAAGTATCAGCAGATGTGCCTAATTAATTAAAACTAGAAACGATTTTTTCCACCTGATAAATGTGTTTAATCCTTTTTCAGCATTCATTAATGTAACCCTTGTTTACTGTCTTTCTGTTAAACCATTCGTAATAGGGTGAAATAAGGCCGTAAAATTTTGACGGATTCAGTTTCATTCTGAAAACTCAGGTAAGAGACTCTATGCTGTACTGGATATGGAAATTTGATATAAAAGTTTCAAATGATGGTATCAAAATAAAAATTTAAAATTTTAATGCGGAATCTGTCGAAATAGATTTCAGCACATGAGCATCCAGTCAGTACTATACGGGTCGATGATGATTCAAATTCGATGACTGTTTCATCAATATGTGGTGGTCTTATGTGGCAGTATTAATGTGGAGTGAATTGAACCATTGGAGCTGAACATTGATTTTCCATGTTTGTTAGTAAACTTAAATAATGGAGTTTTCAAATAAACATCTCTTCAATAACGATTGAAGAGACGTTTATTTGAAATACTTGCATTATCAGGGGTTTTTCTTATCATCTGATGTCCTAACCAAAATTCTTTCTCTCTAAAAACTGCTAACGTTTTATCCTTTTCAATTTGGTTTTATTTATTTTCAGTTTTCTCTAACGATTTTCAAAAAATAAGTTGTACTTTTTGAGATATTATCCATTATGTGGGAAATTATGACACTTAAAAATGCAATAGAAAATCGAAATGGACCAGAACCTTATCCGAATCTATAGGAATATAATTTCTGTAAACGCCTGCCTGCATTTTAAATAAAAATGAAATGAAACTCCATTCTTTAAAAGCTTAAAAAAAGGATGTGCAATGTTTCACAAATTTGGACAAAACCGCTAGTAAAATTAACTAAACCTAGAAAATATTCCATCTGAGTCACGTTCTTGGGTTGGTATTTGTTTTTGTTTTTATGGCTTTGGTCCTGCCCAAGCATTTGTGATGTTGTCCAATGTGTTTGTACTTCGCTTCAAACTGGGACTAATAGTTGAAAAAGAGGACTTTAAAGGTAAAGACTATAATGCTCTTAAGCTCAAATGGAGAGTTTTTACCGTAGAGATTATTAGTAGATGATTTCTGTTGGGGTTCTGTCAAGGTTGATCCAAAAAATACGATTTTGAATATGTATTTTTTATTATCTGCAGATGTTTTTTAAGTTACGGTTGTCATGAATATGGGATCCTGATGACAAGACGTCCCCTCTTGCCATCATGATAGCCCTGAAGATGGCTTACAGTGTAAGCCGAAACGTAGGCAGATTTTGATAGTTTTTTTTTCTTTTTTTGCGCGTCGACTGCTGAGGTCATTGGCACTTGTTTGTTTTAGTTTTATTATTAAGGTAGACCGCACCCCCCAAAAAATATCGTCTACTTATAATGGTTTTAGTCTAATGATTATCGAATTGCCTATACTTCGTGCAAAAAAAAAAAAAAAATCTAGAATTAAAATTTATTACATGTAAAATATTTATATAATCTGAATCTTATTGGAGCTCTGACTTAACCCTGCCCGATAGTGAAATGAGTGTCATTTATCTGTGTTTAGAAAATTGCGGACTTTTCCCAGCAGATAGAACAAGTCCATAGCACTCGGTACTCCACAACTTTCTCGCGAGGCAAGCCGAAAGTCGAACACGGTCAGATTTAATTTAAACTTTCGCCTTATCTACCTACGCGTCGTTGGAGTATGTCAAACTTCGTTAGGGGGGTAATTCTCCCCTCAGCACATACGTTGCTGGAGAACTGGAGGACTGAAAAGGTTTATTATTTCTTCACACACCGACGGTTAGATTTCACTCTAGGCTGCGTGTGTGGATGTTCGGCGGGCCTGGTTCTATTCCAAAGTACCTCAAATACTATCTTCTCTCTCGCAGATTGATATTTGATACTCACCTTGGAAGATTGCTGTTCATCAATTCAAATGATAGATCTTTTAAAGATAAATATTTGCTTAATAATAATATTTGACATCAAGAGAAGGACTTTACCAATAACTCGGTAACAAAATAAAAGTGTTATTGATATAAAATACGCTATTTTTGTATTTTTTAAATAATAACTCTAAAACTGATTTAAATAAACATAATATATTATTATCTTCCTACTAACGAAAAATAAAAAGCTGGTTTTATCTTACTTTATATAATGTGGGGAGGAAATTTCGACTAGATCAAGATTTAAAGTTCAACGATCTAAATGGGAACGTAGTACGATCTTGTGAGTGTGCATAGGAAGGGTGTATGCGCGCGTGCACATGTGCGTGTGTATGTGTGTAAAATGTATAATACAATGCAATAATACCAGCGTAAGACGAGAATGAGAAATCAACATTACTTATATTTGGGAATGGAAAAATTCACTTATACCGATAAAGGTTGTTAAGTCGAGAAAAATTGAAAATTCTTTAATTTCTTGATCTTAATAATGATTATCCAAATGTCGATAATTTGTTTGAATCCAAATTGCGACTCTTTGAATCAGATTAAATCTCCGGAACGATAATTTTTAATTTAGCAATTTCGTCTTGACTTGTGGTCGGCATTAATCTGTAGGGACTCACTACACAATTTAAGAACAGTTTTTTTTATTTTAATTTATTTTTTATTATTTAATAAATGTTAGCCTCCATTTTGACCACTTAATTCAGTAAGAAAGGGGCCATCTACAGGTTTCCTTACCATTCTAAATATCTATGACTCTAGGAAAGTTATATTTCTAGATAAAATCTTACCCAGGGAGGGATCGAACGCGCAGTGCCAGGATTGCGAAACCCGAGCCCATCCAATGAGCTGGCCTTGCGTTTTATTATCAGGTAAATAATCTAAAGGGTTATTATGACTACCAATGAATATAGAACTATCACAGCTTCTATTATCCGTCTTCATTGGTTTCTGCAAACCATCTTCTGTTGGCGAGCGCTTTCGGACATTGTCCATCCTCGTTGCCGATTACATGTCCGTGGCATAATCACACGACACCGGCCATGGCGGAAAAGTCCAGTACAAATCGAATCATGCACAAGCACCAAAGAAATTAATTTTATTATGTGCTGATAGTGAATGTTATAAATTGTGAAGATGAATAATGAAATTTCTAACTCTTTTAGTTATAGGTTTAAGATTAGGTTGTTCCAAAGGCGCAGCTTCTATATAATGAGTCATCCAGTAGTTAAATAATTGTATTTGAATCCATATTTTTATAGAAAATCAACTAGTGATTAACTAAAAAAATATTTTTACTCAGTAGCTTCATATCTAAGCTGAATTTTCCCTGCTTCACTAATGATGTACATAAATAAGAGAAAAGAACGAAATTTATCTTACATAACCGGAGAGGACAAGCACTTAATAGGTAACTAAGCTTTAATCTAGACTGGTAGAAAAGTTAATAGTTAAAAATATTAATTTGGTTGTGGTTTATTATGCTACGTAAATTGTAAACAATTAACGCGAGGGAATAAAATTTAAAAAAACAGACAGATATTTTTTTTTCTATTCCTTCTCATTTTTAAATGAGTTTAAAATTTACGTGGGATAATAAACCACAACCAAATTAATATTTATAAAGAAAAATTAAAAAAGTAAATGACGAGAGTCGACAAATAGCTAGACAATGTCAGCTCCTTCGAGAGCATAAGACGTTGTATTCGTCTTTCTCGTGGGTTAGGCTCTCGCAAGTGTGGTGGGAATTTAATAAATTATCTAGCTCGTCCCGGTGGTGTAATGGAAACATTCCGGCCCGACAAGCAGGATATCCAGGTTCGAATCCTGGTTGGACAGATAGATTTTTTTTTATTCTATTCCCTCTCATTAATTGAGTAAATAGTTAAGTTCGTGAATATCTTCCTCGTTTTTCGTAAAATTTTATAGTGACAGAAACGTTAGAAAATTCCACTTAGGACCTATTATGTTCTATTTTTCTTGACACATATAACACGAAAGATAAGATATTATCTTTATATAATGATAGATAAGATAAGACAAAATATTTTGTGCTTACACTGTTAAATTCATATTAACTATTTAATGGAAATTCACTGGTGATTGATACAACTGGACCCTTACTTTGTAAAAAGGCTTTTGTGTTCTCCAGGTCGAAACCATACCTCGCTTAAGGATCGTCACAAAACAATTATCACATCTTTGAGTAATGCGGCTCAATAATAATTTTTTCTTGTTCTTTGAATTTCAAATCCATAAGATTTTTAAATAATTGCAATTTTTATGTAATTGATAGTTTGAAACTTGGGGGACAAATTATGCTTGACTTTAATATCCATTTCGTTTGGAGCCTATGTAAATAGTATGCATAATACCAATAAGATTTTATTGTTTTTTTTTTTTAAATTTGTTATTCGATTTCAACTAAAAATTCATTCATTCAAGGGTTCATATAGAATACATAAATACAGAATTTGGCGTACTGGCATTAGTCTAAATTTAAAAAATAAGAGAACCTCGACTCAATTAAATTCATAAATTTTTTTTTTTATATGCATTTTTATATTTTACATCTTTTATAGTCTATGATTTTTTTTCTTATCTCTTAGAGTAAAAAAAATATTGGCGATTTTTTAACCTAGTCAACCTCCGATTTCATAATTGCAATAACGGTTTAAACAGTTTGAGAAAATAAGCAAATAGGAAATTTTCTATTAGGATATAGAATAACCTATTAGGTTTCATTTCCTCTATTTTTTTTTTTAATTTCTAGCATTGTTATTATTCAGATAAAACTAAATGAATGTTAAATAGAATCTGTGCTAAATAGAAATTATATTGCAGTGAATTTGTGTCTGTTAGATTGGGATCTAAATGTTTTCGTCTGGATTTTTTAACACTTTGTCTTAGTGTTTTTTATTTCCTCATAACCTGTTCCTCATATCCCAGCAGACATTTTCTCTCTTTCGCAGATATAGGGAAATAGACTCGGAGAAGCGTCTTTTATATTTCATCATTTTCTCAATTGTTCCCCTGCCTCAGCTCACTCGATGTATTATTCAACTTACACCTCCATCTTGCTCGCCTTGTATCTCATCCACCTCCTTTTGCAATCTGCTTATCTGAATGTTATCTGAAATCCTACCGTTTATCAATTTGAAAATGAATCTATTGTTCTAAGATGATTTTAGTTGGGGTTCGGTCGAGATAGATCCAAAAAAACACAAATTAAAAAAATGTATTTTTTTAATTAAGGATTGTCTGCCAACGTTTCGGCTTGCATTGTAAGCCATCTTCAGGGCTATCATGAAGATGAGAGATTTCCATGTGAACTTGTCATGGAAATGTGAACTTAGGGACAGGACGTCCTCTCTCTTCTTCATGATAGCCCTGAAGATGGCTTACAATGTAAGCCGAAACGTTGGCCGATAATCCTTCATTAAAAAATACATTTTTTTAATTTGTGTTTTTTTGAATCTACCTCGACCGAACCCCAACTAAAATCATCTTAGAATAATATCTACGGTCAACAAACTCTCTTTTTGAATCTATTGTTGTTTAATTAGAGTCTTGCAAGACCTGTCATTCATTCCGTTGCCGTTCGCTTGGATATTACACACGAATATTATATTATACACATGAAGCAACCAGTATTACTGGATTTCGTATAATCTACTAGTACTCTGAAGTACACCTTCACATCAATCTGTATGCTTATTTTTACTACTTTAAACACTTAAAGATGATGGAAAGATAGCGTTACGCAGGTATAAACTGGATCAGAGTATTTATTCAAACTTTCATTTTATATACTTTTACTGAGGCCGTTTAAGAATATTTATTACACGATTTCAATGTGTTTTTTCATAAATTAAAAAAAAAAAATTACTAAAGAACAATTTTTTTTAATACGAATTTCCAAGTTGTATAGGTATACGCAAAGATATAGGTATAACTAGCATGTATAGGGTATAACTAGGTATAGGTATAAGGCATATAGTATATTTATTACCTTTTAATATATAATACCTTATAATTTATTTATATTTTCATGGTGGAGATGGAATTGTGCACAGGGATGGAATTTCCGTAATTCTTTGTGACGTCACTGGTGTTAAGAATCAGAAAGCAGGAAAAAAAAAAATTAATAATTATCGAACTTGATCTCATTTAAATGTCACGAAACGTGATATTTATTTTGAAAAAAATATTGAATGGTCAAATACTTTCAGAAAATGTAGATATTAGATTTGTTGCTGTCTATTCTCTAACAAGGGGTTTATCTGAAACATAGCACATTATTAAATTAATGTTTCGCTTAATTGCCTGTAACTTTAATTACTAATAACTAATAAGTTGCTCTAAATGTGTTATTCGATAATATGTTAGAAAATTGTGTCATTTATCTGAATGCGAAATTCAATTAGGATTATTTTTATATTCTATTGATCTTAAGTTTTATTTATGTGAGACTAAACAAAGACTAACTAAACTACTAAAAAAAACAACAACTAACTAAACAAAAACTAAAAAAAGATTTATTACAAAAAATCTATCAGTCAGCAGAGCCAATAAGAGAAGAGTTTTTCTTCTTTTATTAAGATATTTCTTAACCTCTAATGCCCTGATTTTTATTTGAATGCGTCGTTACTGAATATGTAGAACTAAAGAGATTATGATAAAACATATTATATTAACCAAGAAAGTTTTGTTAATTAGAAGCTGGGGTTTCCGTGAAAAAAAAAATTAATTGGGCTGGCGACGAAATCCTTATACAGGACAATAACGGTTGAGCCTATTCTTCGGACAATTTTCCAATTTAATTTACGCTGATCGTTTTGAAGGTCAATAGTAACATCATCAGAGCTGGTTATAGACACTATATAACTATTGTGTATTCGCACTTGGGTATTCGTACTTGGGTATTCGCCTAGTGCCATTCAGCATTATCAGTGAAAACAGTAGCTCCAGGGCATTGGGCGTGATGCTGTAATTGCTGATGAGACTACTTGTCCTTGAAAGCGTTCAGCGTAAATAAATGTAATAAAAGTGTAGTCGGAGATGTACAACTTTCTATTGTCCAAGAAACATTTAAACGATTGGTTAGGAGGAATTACTTCTTAACCTTCTACCCGGAAGGATTCGAGGATCGTTTATTTCTTCATATTTAACTTGTTTCGAGACTTATCCGCCTCTATCGGCTTTTTTTAAGTTCACATTTCATACTTAGCCAAGTGAGACTATACAAGATTGTTCTTAGAAAATTTAGTTTTTTTGTAAGTTATAAGTTTTAATCAAATTTTTTTATGTTTTTCTTAGCTCGTGTCCAATAAAACGTGTTTTTTTTTACAGAATTAACATTATCCTAATAACATCAAATAACATAATTTTATACCTGTACTCTTTCAAATTTTGTCTGTTACCTCGGGTTCCACATTGAATCAAAATTTCGAGAGACTAAAACTAAGCTGACTCTACGGATTACTTTACAGGACATTACTCAGTGCCTGAAATAAATCTAAAAGAAACTCATAATGTAAATTGTCTGAATTTCGTATTGAGATAAATCTGGACTTCTGCTAAGCATTCCAATGACAATATTCCTTGATAGTTGTCCTCTACCCCCCACAAAGGGGGGTATGTATCTAATAGTCTCTCGATCACCCCTTCATATAGTCGGCTCCCTTTCCACCCTAACATTCTAGTTTAAATGTTTTCAAATAATATGAAAAGCCATCCCCTACTGCCAAAAGGAAAAAGGAATCACTATCTCTTGTATGACTTGAACCAGTACACTGAGAAATTTCTCTCCTTAAATGTTTTAAAGTTGTTCTTGAGATGAATTTTTATTTAACTTCAATGGCAAATATTAAATCTTTACAGTATGATTAAATAAATGAATAAAATGCGAAATAATAGAAAATAGAGAAAAATATGTCATCTCCCTCTTAGCGGTAGAGAACTTGTTAAAAATGTATTATACAATTTTTTTAATATTTTAGATTTACAATCCATCAACAATCAAAAACGGAATTTTCGGTGCAATATTGGCTTATATATTTTGGGAAATTTTGGCTTGTAGTTGTTAGTTTATTTTTCTAGCATTCCAATTTTTTTTTTCATATTTAAAAAAAAATATTAGAAGTAAATTGCTTTTGAGAGAGTGGATTTCATGAATTCTTTAAAACTTTTATTGTCTGTTTCTGTTGAAATATTTTATTCATTTATTAGAAATAAATGTTTCCGAATTACTGAGGGAAAAATAAAAAATGGTAAAAACCTGCATAAGCTGTGAGAAAATTTTGCAATAGACATGTGATTAGTGCAGAATAGTTTAAAACCGTATACAAGCTGTAGGATACTCGAAGAGATGTTTTAAATTTTTATGACTAAGTTATTGATACAATTGACCGATCAGCTTCATGCAGGTAAATTAAATTCAGTTTTTGTACCTTATCTTCTTAAAGAAAATAATAAAATGTTGTTTATCTATTAGTTCAAATTGTTGGATCTAGAAGCCGGTGGATCGGGGGGTGAAGGGGGGTGTTGGGGTGATGGTGGGGGTGCGGGCGAGGGCAGCATGCGCGGGCACACCCAACAGTAGCCCGTCTAGGACCGGGATGGGCGGGCGAGCGCCACGGGCCACAGGCATCTCACGGTGAGTACACTAGCCTAGAATGCATGCAGAGTACATTCTCCTGGTCAGAGACGTTTTAGCAACAGGCCTCCTCCTACTCCCAAGTAGGACTTGTGTGGATCGATACTCTCTTCCCGGGCTTATCGCTTCTCCCTCGGGGCTCTTTTAGCCTTCTTGGCTTCACTCGGACATGCCAGAGACCTCCAGACACCCTCCAGGCTTGTATATGCCGACGTGGCAGAGCCCCTCTACCCCCGGGATCCGCAGTGTGCCCCCTCTCCCCCTGGCCTCCCCTCCCCAATCTCATTCTCGCTCTCCCGAACGCCTTCCCGGACGTCAGGTACTCTCGGTCGCTGGCTCCCTCCCTGCGGTACCCCGTCGGCACGATCCGAGCCCCAGACAGATCGACCTCGGTACATTCGGACTGGAAAACTAATAAAGGCGAGACAGAGGACACCGCATGCGCTGACGCGGCCCCAGGCTCTCTATTGTCGGCTGGCCGAGGAACGAGACGGGCGGGCCCCTACATACACGCCCTCACTACCTCTGTCACAGATCTATACCTAATTGTAAACAAATAAAATAAACCCTGGGAACCCCTTATCACCAAATACACCAAATCATGTTCAACTACTATTTTCTACTGATCAATACTGTTTTCTCTATTATTAAATATATATACATTATCTTACAATGGTATATTTAACTGTTTGTAATAACCTAAAATAAATAATTTTTTTCACTTTTAAATGTTGAAGAAAATTCGAAATTAGGAATACATGGAATCATTTGAAGAAATTGTTCCCCAAAATAATACTGATATTTTAATCCCGTATTTTATAATGACAATTAACAAAAGTTTTATACAGGCTTCTTTCAAGATAAACAAGAAAGTTTATTTCAGTTTTTTTTTTCAATAACTTACAAATAATTGTACATTTCTGAGCTCTTCCTTAAGGTATATCATCAAACTCGAATGTTATATACGTTCATGAATATATATCTTCTTACAGCAGTTACAAAATTTTTAGATTAGCCTTCGGTGATTAAAAATTATTCTGTCAGAAAATCTCGCATCTTTCGTTCTAAAATTAATTCTAATTTTTTTCTGAAGGATTAAAATACCATTTCCCTCCACTTATTGTTAGAATTATATTCTCGTTGTTAATATCAATCGCACAAAAAAAATGATCAGTTTCTATTTAATTCTCTTCCTTTACTTATTTCCTATTTATTTAATAAATAGTAGTGTCGAATATTGCTTAATGTGTATTTCATATATGAACCTTAAAAATATTCGAGGTCTATAATATGTATGTTAATAATTATTTATAGAGCAAGTGATTTATATAATTATGTTGTATGTCTTATCCTTATTGATATTTTTTTTTAATATTCTAATTTGAGAAGATGGTTTTATAATATTTAGAGCATATTACTAACCTCTCAACATTATAGTTCTAACTAATTTGTAAAATATTCATAATGGACTTAATTTTTGTTTAACTTATTTTATTACTATATTTTACTAAGAATAGCATTATCTTATTGATGCTGAAGATTTCAAAACTAATTAAAGCTGCAATTTTTTATCATTTAAAAATAAGGGTATTGGATTTACTTATTTAAAAGTTTATAATTTGATTGTATTTTTTATAAAGACAACTAGGATTATTAAAGTGATTTTTATTTAATTATTTTAAAATTTCGATGATGTTTTAGAAGGTTATGATTTTCTGATATCATGATAAACAGTTTAATCGGTCTATCACTTACAAATTTATATTTACAACGAGGGGGAGTGTCAGCCCCCTGCGGAATGTTGGATTAAGGTGTGAGGGGCTGAAACCTCCCTCCAGGTTACCCATGCACCTCCCTGTTCCGCCATTGGCTCCAGCAGCTCCCCCCCCTCCCCATCTTGTGGAAGTCCCCTCCGAAGCCTGGGGCATGGCTTCCACATAATTCATGGCTCGACCCTCTCCCATTCTAGGGCATTAAAAATAAGTGCTCTCTACGTGGGATATGAGGTAAATAATGCACTTATATATTTTTTTTTTTCTCGTGACCTGGGCATGGGGATTCTCTAGAGATCCCTGGTATCCCTCTAGTGTGTGTGTGTGTATTTGTGTATGTCCCACAAATGAAAACTGATAGCTGCCTTCCTTTTCTTTTCTTTGAAGTCTTTTTCTTTGTGTGTGTCTTCTTAGAGTTTGGTGTTATCCATTATTTTAAATATCTACTGCCATTAATGGTCAAGTTTTAGCATGACGTTCAGCCTAGTTAGAATTTTTCTCTCTCGGCCATATAATATTAAAGTTGTTCAAACTCTGAGCTTTGTTTAGGTTCTTTGTCTACACGTTTTGTTCTGTTTTTTTGTGTTTCTCGTCTTATGTTATTATTATTTAGAATATGGATAAAATAAATGGCCCTATGGAAAACAAAAACACTTTTCCCACTCAACCAGGAAAACCCAGAAGTTAATGCCTTGAATGGAGAGGCTATACTTAGCAGGTGACCATCCTGTTCTAAAGCTCTATGGCACTGGGAGTGCATTCGTTTCTCAGCCTGAAAAGTGACAAATTTTTAAGTCTCTGACTCAAATGTAGTTTATACTTTAAACAGCAGAAATTGAGGCAGCAATATATAATGCTGAAAATATTCATATAGTTGCTAAGAAATCGACGATAAAACATTTAAAAAAAATAACCTAATGCTGTTTATTGAATTAAATGTTCATATATTTCATAAATATATATAAATAACGGATAAAAGTATGTATATATA
>KZ806871.1:953861-974764 GCA_000696205.2 Oncopeltus fasciatus
CCAACCACAGTGAGATATTTATATATATATTGGACGGGCCGTATTTTTAGCTTCTTTGAAAGTTCTTATTTAAGATCGGTAAAGATCTGTTGAAATTTTATAGTCTGCAGAAAGTTTCTAGAGACCATACTAGGAATGTACTTTCTAACTCAGGAGGCGATGAATAATAAACATACGGCGAAAAGTGGACATCCAGATTGAAAGATAGCTGTAGAGTGATGCCTGTCAGGGAGGTCTAGCAGTGTGGAGGTTGCATGAAGGTTATATCAGAAGTAGATATGTAAACTCTGAGGTGAGAATTCCTCGAGGGTGTGTGAGCGCCATTGAAGATTCGACGAAGATGATTTGCATGTGAAGATTAGTTTTGAATGGAATATGATGATGACTGGCTGCCATTTAAAGTGCCACGCAGTAACCGCATAACTTAGCTGATTTCCCACGACTATGTTATCAATATTACCAATATTATCTAGTGATTACACTTTTCTTTTATTTAGCAAAACCAGTGAAGTAGATTTAGAAGAGTAGTTTAAATCTTCTAAGCACCTAATTAAGCAGTTCAGCTTAATCTAAGTATATAAATTTATCTAAAATATAGATATAAATAGAAAAATAAAATGATTAAATTTAATTTAAATATCGGGAAGAACCAAGAGCGTAAGAACTGAGAACTCTAGAGTTTGTTCTGGACTGGCTGGTAGGGAAAAATAGGACTCTAATCGTAGTTATACTCATAAATTTCTTTCTTAACAAGCGTTTCTTTCTGGAAAATGTTGTAGAACATAAACTCTAAAAGATTATTTATGTTTATTATGCTTTATAAACTTCTTCGTAACTCAATTAACTATGATGATACTGCCATTATAAATTTTGGTGTCCCTATACCCTCGTCACTCCTTTTTTCTTCATTCCAATTCAACCAAAAAATTGATTTTTTCAAGGGTTTGTAATCAAATGCCTGAATAGTTATATTTCTGTGTTAAAAAAAAAAAAAAATAGTCTCGTCAACATTCAAAATTACAGATATAGATAAATATATATAGGAAATGAAACACTAGTGTCTTCGATTTATATAGTAAATATGAAAAGGGGGGAGAAAGAGTGCAGTGAACAGACAAAAAGAAAAAAAAAAATACGAGTAAAATTTTCGGGGAAGTTTTTCTCTTTGTAATTTTTTCTTTTTCTATACACTCTTTCTTACACCTGTTCTTATTTACCATGCATATATCGCGGCCACGTTTGTTTCATTCATCTTATGTATTTATTTANTATATGATTCTTAACAGACCATATTTTTTACCTTTTAAATATAAGGTCGGTTAAGATCCGTTAAAATTTTCCCAAAGTCGCTTCATGTGACCAAAGTGAATAACTTGATTCCACATCGTGAAGTGAGCTAAAAAAAAAAAAAAATGGTTCTCTTTCTTAGTTATTATTTATCACAATGTCCTTCACCTGCGTGACTAAACTAGAATAAGATCAATTCATTGTTTATATATCATTAAAGATTGACTTTGATATTATTTTATGGGCAATTTGATCTCACAACCCAAAAAAGCTAAAAAGAAAATTTGTTAAATAAATACAAAAATGTTGTTTCTCTTTTAAAGAAGTCCGCATTCGCGCGTCTTTTTGTTTGTCTTTATTAGTGTTTTGGGCATTACCTTCAATATAATCTATTAAAATATTTAATAACAGGAATGTTATAAATGTACATTCTTACTTCTATAATTTTTATTATTTTTTCGTAACTTGAATTAACTGTTTTTCTTTTTTGGTCTCTTTTTAGATCCCTCTTTCCCCCTCCCCCATATTCTAGCCAATGAAGAACGCTTTACAGGTAAAAGCTCAAATTCACACCTTGCCAGAGCTCGGTTCTTGCACAAAGAGCACCACCATCTTTAGGGGCCTTCACTGTCTCAGCCCTATTTATAATTTCAAGCATTTGTATTTAGCTTCAATTATGATTATTACTTATGTTGTTTATTTATTTTTAAGAATAAAAATATATATATAAAGTGTTCAGAAATACATTTCACGTTATAATCATGCAATCAACTTTGGAATACATTTTTAAGTAGATTTGAAACAAGTTTGTCAGATTTCATGCATTCAAAATTCCTATTTATTTTAAATACAGCCAGGCTCAGCATCTAGTAGTTCTATAGTATTTTATGGTGACTGCGATCGATTTCTGAGCTCCTGATATCCTCAGAACTTGGTGGACTATTCTTAACGGTTATTTATTCACCACAAACGCGACATGTAGGCCTTAGCTCCTTCGCCATCAAGTATTTATGTGTCAAAAGAGTGAGTCCTATTCTTCACCCTGTGAGTTAGCCCTGATCCAACTTGTCCAGATTCCTATGACTTTTTTATTTCCCTAACTTTTTCCTCAAGTTCTGATGAACCCCATTTCTATTTCTAGGAGTTTTTATGCCAAGCGTAAACTGAAGATATTTTATCACCGGTTGGTATTTGACTATATTCTGTGCCATCTACATTTACACTTTAACTAGCTTTGGCTATTATTGTATTTTCTCTGATTCCACATAAATTTGACTGTCACTCTTTTTTTTTTGTTGATTAATTCATTAGTTTTATTCACCTTGTCATTAATTATAGAATTTTTTTTAAAGATTTTAAAATACGGCACTTTAAGAGTTTGAGCAAAATACTATATAAGACAACGCTATAGTTGTTTACGCTATTTTTCTAAACTGAAATTAAAATTTAATATAGCTCAAATTCAGGGAAGGGTTGGAAAGTGATTATTAGGTAATATGTCTTCTGGTTATTCCTATGGTTATGTGTATTTATTTTCCAAAAGAATGAGGCAGCTCGTGTTGGAACCGATAATTTACATATTATTATTATTTTTTTTTTTGGGGGGAGGGGGCATGGCTTGCAGATAAAGATTACTAGACTACTAAGTCAAAGGTTTAATACTTACAGTGCGTAGTTGTAATGACCCAGAGAATTCCTGGTGTGCTCCTAGGGAACACCCAGCCCTAATTGGGAACTATTCTTCATTGAATAGGAAAAAATCAGGCGGCCAGAATGCTGACCACTCGCCTAATTTGTACCGTAGGTCTAGAATGAATAAATCGTTGTAAATGTATTTTCCTCGAGAGCCTTTACGGCCTGATACGGGACTGTCTTACTTTTATTATTATATTTCTTCTGGTTATAGTCCACTCCAACCACAGTGAGATATCAGTTCAGTCAGAATCTGGATTTTACCTTAGGGTATACGTCATAGTTAGTTTGAGCCCTCGATATGGAAGTGGGTCTTCTTCTGCCACCACCAGTATACTTGGAACAGGGCTGAACCTAAATGTTCCCGTAGTTTCAGGCCCCCCGTGATGCACTGAGTCTCACATCTGCAAAATTCTCAGACTGGCGTTCCGTTATGGTTCCCATAAGCCACATGATCAAGTTTAGAGCGTATTAAGCTGCGATATAGCAGTAACATACTTGGGTCAGCATCCCATGAGGTGTTGCTAAGAACTTTTTAATGACCTTTACCTTCACATTTCGAGTTTTTTTTTTTTTTTTACTTGAGAATGTTCAGTAAAATTATTTCTAAAGATTTAATAGAATCTTTAACTTTTTGTATTAATAAAAAGTCATATTTTAATGGGTTTTCATTCTACATAGTATGCTAATTGATTTTATTGAAAATTTTAGATTTCTTTTAGTTTTATTTATGTGGTAAATTTTTCTAAATGCTCTTGAGACTTGAGCATTATTTTATCCTAATAAAAAAAAAACGGAAATAAATCATTCGTAAAGTATATAATCCGTGTAGAATACTGAACTCTTTTTGACTATGTCTCATCTATATCCCAAGGCGCTTAGCTCTATAAACACCTCCTTAAAGTACCCAGCACTCAAGCTTCATCAGAATGTTCATCTGCTAATCTCACTTGGAATTTTCTATTTTGGAAGCAGTTTGACATGTAGCCATCGACACCATGATCTAAAATCTATCTTCTGCGAAGGCACTTTCTATATCCAGAGCGACCTCCATCGGCTTCCTTTTAAAAGCCCTAAAGTGGCTGAAGTAAAACGAGGGGAGAGGGGGAACGATGGCTTTGGAAGAACAAAATTGGAAACCATTAATATATTCGTTACATTATGTATGTGCTTAGAGTATTGACGTCCCCTCGCTTTTCAAAATACAGAAACAGATTTCATTAATTATTTTGTCATATATTTTAAAGATAATTCATTAGTTACCGAAATCTGCTAAGGGGGTGGGGTAAAGAGGAAAACCGAAAGAGAAAGTATTTTCTACCGTCTATATTCTGTAACTTATAATTTTTACAGATTTTCTTCAAGAACGTTAGTTCTTTATTTACTTTATTTTTTAAACTCTTTGATGACTTTAAATATATCTGAAATGACAAGAAGGCAGGGAACCCACTAATATAATAGATTAAAATTTAATTAATTAATATAAAAATATGTAATAATTGAGTGCAGCTTAATTTTTTTAAAATGAAGTTGTCTAACAGTATTTTGTTTTAACTATCTTACTAAATTTCAATTTCATAAGTCTAATTATTTTTACGCCGCATGACAGCTATTAATAGATTATAATGAGGTAATAAAAAAAGTCTTGAAAAGTATCAAGAGTTTTACAACCTGAGATTTATATATTTGAGAATGGTATATTGTAAATCATATATATTGTAAATTATAATAAAAATTTTTGAAAATCTCAAACGTAGTGAGTTTTTTTTATATTATTTCAGCTGTTACATTTATTAATGTGCATTTTCATTCCACAAGATCATTCATTCCAT
Source organism: Oncopeltus fasciatus (assembly GCA_000696205.2). Taxonomy (NCBI): domain Eukaryota; kingdom Metazoa; phylum Arthropoda; class Insecta; order Hemiptera; family Lygaeidae; genus Oncopeltus; species Oncopeltus fasciatus. Next base: position 958,673 of record KZ806871.1, read on the forward strand.
TTTCAATCACCCAGAAACAGGCGATAAAAGTATAACCAATATCTCTTCATTTTTTCTTATGTGTAGGTCAATATATTCATTACCAATATTGAGTCAATATCTCAGTATTCCATTCCGAGCCAAATCCCTAAACATATTTAACCCGTTCAAAAGTAAAAGCACTAATTTGGCAGTAAATGGAAGAAAGTTTCTAATAATTTCCGATGATTTTCTCTCTTTTGCCATGAATGAACTCCCATTATCTCGGTCCCCTTTTGAGCGCCATCTTGTTTGCTGGAGAGGCGGGGAGATGTTTAGGGCGATGGAATCGTCAGCGCTATCATCGCTAGCTATCAACAGGTTAGGGCTGACTAATGGCACTCACATTTCTCCGCTAATTTGTCCCCTGCTGCGACCTAGGTTTTTCAAACGGCGGGTCAATCATATTTCCCTCCAGGTTTCGTGCGCGAGAGACAGGTCTTCAGGATGGAGGATCCAGTTATTCTTTCCACACTAATAGTCAGTAAATGTTTTACAAAAAAAAAAAAATTTATCCTTAATTTATTTAGTACTTTCTGTTAAATAAAAACATTTTGTAATTTGATTACAGTGGAAAGTAAAAATAACATTCAATGACAATCACACGAGGAGAGGTGACCAATGACACCACTCTCAAATTTATACTAAACTATGTAAATTAAATAAATTTAACTGAGTTATCTTTTTATTGGACGTCACGGGGCCTTCTCCGTTTAAGTCGCATTATCAGGGTTGGGATTGGGAGGATAATTCATTAGCTAAGGGATTAGGATGCTGGATGAGGCGGGATTATGTCTTTGACGAGGTTAATTTTGAGGTCATTGTGAAGGGTAGAGTTGGATACATAGAAGGGAGCATTAACAATGGTTCTGAGGACTATGGACTGAAGGATTGGATCCGTTGGATGTTGGAAGGTTTAGCGGTACCTCAGACTTCTGTACCGCATGTCCAAATAGGTTTGTGAATTGTTGTGTATATTGTTAATTTGTTGTGGACGATAATTTCGATGTTCGTCCGAGTAGTCTGTATAATAGTCCGTAGCGTCTGTTCAGATCTTGTATATTTTGCCTTATGTGTCCTCTACACGAATTACGCCCTTTGTTTTTTGTCCATATTTTTCCTTACTTGCTATAATTCCTTCTTGAACTTTCTGCTCTTCTTTGACAATGTGCCATCCTTCACTAGGATTGAATCCTGATGGTCATGTTTACTCTAATTCTTGTTCCAAAGGCCAGTGCGTTCTTTACCCTTTGTTACTCTTCGGTCTTTTAATCCATGACCCTTTAAGATACGTTTTGAAATATAACATGGAGTCTGTACTGCTCCGTTTTAAGCTAAGTCCACTTTAGTAGAGTAATTTCTATAAGCATGAGACTTATGATTAAATGAGGTAAATTTGTAAATAATGAGTTATGTGGGGACATAAATAAAGGCAAATGAGACAAAGCATTATTACATTTTTTTTCCTCTTAAGCTATATGACTCAATCATTGAAAAATATTCTAATTGTTTTAAGAATATTTTTATATAATATTATTATTTTCCAGATGAACTGGCTGATAAAGGCTGTTTTGTGTAAATTTGTTTTTAAAGGTTTTTCTACATATTTTCTAGAATTTTTATTGGATTTATGAGCTATTTAAGTTAATATTATTTGCTTGATATCTTAAATTTAACGAAAGATTCGTTTTTTGAAATATAATTATTGAGTTTAATTTTTTTTAATAATTATTGCTAAATTTTGTTTATTGAATGATTAATGAAAACTAGATGCTGAGGGGAACTAACAAATTTTGAAATTTAGTCATTTATTTAAAAAATTAATCACTACCATTAGTCATTTTCCCTAACGGTATTTATAAAGTGCCGCCGGATTGTAATATTCAATTTTCTGGAAATTATTAAATCCTTTATCACTTATAATAAACGAAAATTTCACCATTATATCCGTCCATTGATTTCGGTGATCTGGGCGTTACTGCTCTCCAAAAATCACATCGGTGTCTCCGCATTTACAAGACTTGATTTGAATTTTAGACTAGATCAGGAGAATTTTTATTAAAGCTTCTACTATTGTTTAATTTTTTTTCTTTACATTTACTCAAAATCCTTTGTACTGAATAGTTTTACTTACAGCCTTCATCATTTCCTGTAACTCTCCACTTGAAGATGCTATTATTTTGATCCTTTGTTCCTCTTTCAGAGCCTCGGAAATGATGCCTTCAGTGTATAAATATTAAACAGGCGGGGAGATGAAATGTATATGCTTAGTGCTTTTATCGTTTGATATATACGTTCTCTGAAACTTCTCCATAAGTCTTTTTATTCCTCTTCTGACAGTAATAGACACTTTTAGTACAGTAATATGATTTCCGTTATGTCCCATACTTTTAAGAATTTCCATAACTTTATCATGGTTTACATTATAAAATTCCTTCATACTATATATAAAGCACATACTGAATAGTAAAGTAAATAATTTCATTTCTTTTTAGTGGAGTATTCAATACATGGTGAAAAATTGTATCTACTGTGTAGTAGGATGAAATTTAACATATATTACTCCCTGAGCTGCATGGAAGTTAGTTTCCTGGCAGAAGAAACTCCAATAATGCTATATTTTGGGGCGCCAGGCTAGCTCAGGGGATCCGTACGGGTCTCGCGATCCTGACGCCGCGGGTTCAAATCCCGCCCAGGTCAATCTTTTATTTATAATATAGAAGCTTGTCCTTAGCCATGGGTGTTTAAAATAGGGTGGCAACCTGTAGATAGCCCCTTCCTCCATGAGCCTAAGTGGTTGAATGGAAGGCTAACACGCAAAAAAAAAAAAAAAATGCTATATTTTAGTGCTTACTAAATTTAATTTAGTACATTTTTATTTTATTTAATGATTTCTTTATTTATAAGTTACATGAGTTTGATATGAACAGAATAATAATAAAAATAATCAAATATTGTATTTCATATAATAATAATCAATATATATTTTTTATATTGTAATTTGTATGTATTATATTTCATATGATATAAATAAAACGTAATATCATAGATATCTTGTTTATAAAGATAATGAAATGGATTAAAAGCAAAACAGGACTAACTTAAAAGGCAAACAATTTTCTGACTGTTTTATTATATACTTTAAAACTAAATCGACAACTGAAAAAAAAAGCAATTAGAAGACCGCTTTATGTAATGAATTTAACTGAATAACACTATTTTAAATACATATTATTTATCGCTCAACCGTTGAACATCTGTAATATTTTGTTAAATTCCTAAATTAAATAATTATTGATTTTTTATTTTGCTTATATCACTTATTTAATCTATTTGGCATAATAATAAGGTATATATGGTCATAATTATAGTTATTAGTTGTTTAATTTGAAATATAATGTTTTGGCATTTATAATTATTGTACATCTATAAGTAAAGGATTTAGAAAACATCTAAATTTTCATTCCTCAGATTATTTCCAAGATAACTTAGCTCATAGAAAGTGGGATGGGGGAGTGATTCAGCTTATGACAAGTTAAATCGGTGTTTGAAGAAGTGATTGATGGTCTGTTGTGGGTGGAGATCATTTGTGGGGTTTAGCGCCCACAGGATTTTACTGTATATTGACTAAAATGCCAAAGAATACATCAACTAGAATTATACTATCATGATAATAATAATAATGTCTTATTATCACGATAGATAAAATCTGCCATTGGTTAATAATTACTCTTGGAGAAACAATGACGAGTTTTTTGACCGTGGATATTATTAGTAGTTTTTTTGTTGGGGTTCGGTCAAGGCTGATCCAAAAAATAAAATTTTAAAAATGGGTATTTTTTTATTATCTGTCGACGTTTCGGCTCACATTGTAAGCCACCTTCAGGACTATTATGAAGTTGAGGGCGGACGTCGTGCCATCTGGATCAAATGGTCATGACTGAGTTATTTGATCTAGGTGGCATGATGACCCCTCTCGCCTTCATGATAGCTCTGAAAATTAGTTAAAATATACTCATTATTTAAACATTATATTTTGGATCAACCAATTTTTTTTAACGCAAAAAAAATCTAGTAATGAGTGATCAGTTTTTATTTATTTATTAAAATTATTTGTTTTTGTTCACGTAGGCTTCGACGGTCGTCAACTGTATTTACTGTTTCTTTTTCCGCTCTCATTCTCTATTCAGCCCTGAAGAAGCCATCACATGATGTGCGAAAGCTCGGCAACTACCAACAACTTGACACGGTCCAACCCGGAAAAAGAAACGGTAAATACATTATTTGTTTTTTGTTAACTAACGGTTGATAATTTTAAAAAGAAAATATCGATTGGATGATAAATGAATTTCGGATGTCTCAAAAAGGAACTAGCTAGAACAAAAACGTAAGAGAAAATATGTATGTGTTTAATTCAAATATAACTCTCATAATAAACAGCCTCTTAATTTAGAGTAATGGAAAGTGTTACTCTAATATAAGTATAACTACAGATTTAAATTCAGACCATTTACTCAAAATCATTACAGGAGTAATAAATATAAATCAATTTGACTGTCAATATATAATTCAAAACAAATTTTCTGTGTTGATCGTGGTGTAAGTGATCCTGGCTTGATACCAGGATAGCCAAAGGGATTGGAAAATACCTCCAGAAGGATGCTGTTGTCCAGTTCTGATCATAGTTAAGGGAACAGCTGTTTTGATGTAGCTTCTAGATGAAGAGTAATGAACATGGGATGTCTATTAGAGTAGAAAGAGACATCTAGGAATCAGGAATCATGTGTAAGATTAGGTGTTTTAGAGGCTGTTGATCCTGAATAAAACCCTTATCTCTACCCTTATCTTCAAAATGTATAGTACTCATGACAATTTTTTTTTTATTGTTGTTGTCCTACTGAAATTTAATATTATTTTATTGTTAATGCGTTTCAATTTCTGTGAAAACGTATAACGGTTTCACCAAGGCTTGTCTATTATTATGTTGAAAGCTGTCAAAGTTGATTGATAATTGAAACTCTTTAAGGTGCAAGCTTATTAAAAAGCAATATTCTTAAATGATACTCTTGATCAGATGTATACTATTAGGCGTTGATATCCATTGTTGTTGAGCGCCCTATAACTTCTAACAAATGTATACTTCATTTTTCGTACATTGTATTTCCAGGCAATTCTTTATAGATTTTCGAATAGTAATTCTCTCAGATATAAGACAAACTTTTTATTCTGGCCAACAGATGTAAATATATTATTAAATTTATAGACCATTTATTCATCGATTTATTTTAAATACACTTTTTTGCTTCTATTATGCATATAAAACAAATTAAAAATACAGGATCTTTATTGCGTAAAATGTGTAAAAAAAAAAACCAGAATAAGTTTAGTTACAGCATAGAAACTTCACATATCATACAAAGAGAGTTATGAGGAAAGTCTACTATATATTTTCCATAAAAACACTAAATCTTTTTTTGGGGTGTCCTTTAGGAAAAATGATAAATACCTTTAGGTCCATTAACGGTCAAAGAAAGTATATATTTTTCTTTATAGGAGGAAAGATTCTTCGATTTTTAGATGTGGATTAGAGTAGATTCCATTGAGAACCAATGACTTTAAACATATCACTAAGCTTTTTTTAAATTTATGTCTCTGCTGTTATTATTTTGAAAACATTATTTTATTATTCTCGATGAATAGAATACTAAGTACCACCACAGATTCATTTTATAATAGAACAAATTTAACTATAAAATTGTTTAATTGCTGAAAGGTGAATTTTTAAAAATTATATTTTAGTAATAAAAACAAGGAAGCCACTCACCAAAAAAATGTTTTCCCTTTATTCTCCAAAGCTGTATAAAAGTAATAAAATAAATTTCCACCTTTTAGATTCTTTGTTTTTCTTTCAAATAAAACTTAGCGATTATGAGAAATTTTGTCCGATTCTAAAATCCAAAGAATCTTTCAGGCCAGAGTTTAGCGATAGACTCCATGCCTTTATTATTTTCCATGGGTTTTAATTTGAAAAATTTCTGGGCTCTGAAGAAGGGATAGATGTGTCTTGAAAGAAACAGAAGTACTGTTAATTGCTAAAAATGCTTAATAACTGTGAGTTCTAACTCAGATAATATAAATCCTAACCTATAAACAAATTTTATTGAAATCTACCGAAATTAAAGATCTTTTGGAGATGGCAGTTTTGTTTTTTTTATAAGTAACTGAATGGTATGAATAATTCAAAGAAGAAAATAAGCCTGTCAGTGAAAGAAAACTTTTAAATGCTTAATCCGGCTGCTTTATATTCGGATGGAAACTCCAGTATCAGACAGTGGTAATTGATAATTTTGGAGCTCCGCAGAGAAGTTAGCGGGTGCCTGATAGTGACTTATCAATAAGGCTCAAGTTTGATAAGACTCGGAGTCTCTTAACTTTGACCTGATCTGGGTTTTCCCCGCTGGAAGTTGCCGCCATGTCAATCTCAGCAGTTCCAGCAGTCTGGCTTTGGACGATATCTGTCCGGAGCTGCTAACCCTCTTCCAGGGGGTAACTCTCGAGGAAAATGTCTCCGCTTTTCTAGGTTAGTCACTGGAGGTTCATAAACTTACCCCTAATTTTTTAAGGGCTTCTTCTTATTTTCTCTTATTATTATTTTAGCCTTGGGTGCTTAGTTTAGTTTATTCACCAGTTAAATAAAACTGATATTCTCCATAAAGTTCTCCATTTGTATTAGTGATATATTAGTTTAAGTTAATTACGAAAATAATATAACTTCAAGACACTGAAGGTTCACTGTCAATCAAACTGCACGAAATATGTTAAACTGACACTTCCTCCAGCCAGTTTCTCCCCACTCTTTATCAATAAATGGTCTTTATTAGTTTGAATATAGATAAACGTCTTGAAAAACTTAAAACAAATACAAAAGGCTCATTAGCAATAAAGACATAGACTTGACATTTCTAACTAGCCAACCTAGCCAGCTAGTTCTAAATAGTAATTTATGGGCTCGTGAATATACAATATTTTATGTGTATAGAGAGATGCCGGTATAGATATATCTATATTGAAGTAATAACTTTAATAAATATTTCTTTTATATTCAGAAAAATAATTTACTTTTTCAAAGAAAGCAATTTGGCTTCGCCCTTTCAGGTAATAGGTGACTCCATCTCTAAAACGAATTCAAACCGTATTGGCAATTCTTTATAGATTTTCGAATAGTAATTCTTTCTGATATAAGAAAAACTTTTTATTCTGGCCAACAGCTGGGAATATATTATTAAATTAATAGAGCACTTATTCATTGAATTTTTTAAAATACACTTTTTTGCTTCTATTATGCACATAAAACAAATTAAAAATTTAAACACGATTTTTATTGCGTAAAATGTGTAAAAAAAATACCAGAATAAGTTTAGTTACAGCATAGAAACTTCACATATCATACCAAATGAGTTATGAGGAAAGTCTACTATGTATCATTAGGATTATATCTTCCATAAAGACACTAAATCTTTTTTTGGACTGTTCTTTAGGTAATATACCTTCACACACAAACCCACTACCCACTCTCAATGGGTACACAATATCTTCCCCATATATCTTACCAATATATCTCCTACCGCTGACCATATTTTATGAGTAATTACCAAATTCCCCACCGATAGAACCAATAGTATCAAAAATATTAGTAGAATATTACCAACTTTCATAATTCTGTGTTTGTAAATCGTAATGCTAGGGAGAACACATTCAACTTCATGCCTTTATTGGCCAGACATTTCCTGCCACTATCATTAGACTTGAAGATGGCTTACCGAAGCATTGCCATTAAAGAATAAGTTCATGGAAATTTTTCATGCAAGACCTTTTTAGTTGTCCTTTCTTCTACTGATATCATCAGTTAGCTATATGCCATTGTCCAAAGTAAAAGCTTAGGACACTTAGCTGTACAGCGCACAGTTCTGAATAAATGTTGCTAGCCAAAATTGCACCTGCCACTTTGTTAGAGGCTCTCTATATGTATAATTAGTTTCCTTTATTTTAATGTATGTAATGAAAATTAAAATAAATATCCATAGGATTGCTGAAACTCGTTTCTTCAGCCATTCTTAATTTTTTTAGAAATCCACGTTTTGGTAGAAACATGAATAATTCTATTCCTTGAGAAGATTTACCAATACAACTCCACGTTAGGTAAGAGTCTCTCTTCTGTAGATTAAGCTTGGATCTCTGTGAAAGGTCGCTCAATACCTATCTAACGAAAGGATCTGTATAACAGACTAATTAATATTGTCTGCTGGGGCTGTATTCAAGCATCAATCATTCACTTGTCTCACGGTTATCTGTGGACGTTCGATCGTACAGATCAAGCCCATGCTAAAACATTCAAAAGTCACAGCACAAAAGGTGGAATACACGGTCAATGAATAGAATGAAAGTAGTATTTACTATTTAATTAAAAAAAAATTAAGTTTTCTTTGTCTCCTACACCTTCACAGAAAAGCCGAATAGTTTTGTTAAGTTATATCTTGATCTTTGGATTGTTCTTTTATATTAGTAGGTTACAAGGTGAAGTTAAATGTAGCAATAACGTCTACTTAAGGGTCTTACATACATGTCATCAGAACCGGCAAGGCCTAGGACGATAAGTTGCCAGGCCCTCAGTGTAGGACCATCCAACTTATCGTCCCGGATAGTCAGGATGTACCCTTCGAACGCCGACAGCCGTAGCATCTGTCGCCATCGGTCACCCCGACTTCTCTACAGTTTTCGGGAGTGTACTTTATGCGCAATGGTTACGGCCAAGGAAGCTTTAAAAAGGCAGGCATTGTGAAGCGTGTGCCGGGATATGTTTAAGGGACTTAAGATAGGAGTAACAGGGTTTAGGGAAATGAGACCAAATGATAAACTTGAACTCCTACAAATCTGTGGAGAGTGACTATTAGTTCAGGATACATCTCTCTCGTGCGCGTTGCATCTGGATCTTGGGGATTGATTTCAGTTCTTTCTGATGATGGTTGAATGCTTTTAAAATGGGACGCCAGGGTAGCTCAGGGGATCCGTTCGTGTCTCGCAATCCTGTGTGTTCAAATCCCACCAAGGGGAATCTTTTATTTATAAATAAAACTTGTCCTGAGCCTTGACTGTTTAGAATGGGGTGGCTACCTGTAGATAGCCCCTCTTTCCATGACCCTGAGTGGTTGAAACATCGTCCGACCCGGAAAATTGGTCCTGACCACCTCCGCTCCATATCCATCTATGTGTAATGGCCTGAGGTTTCAAGTTTCCAAATAACTCATGTATTTACTATCGTAAATAAGAAATTCTTTTGTCAATGACACTTGTCTTGAAAATCAAAAATTTGCATTATATGAATTTAATGATGTTGTTAAAAACTTGTCTTCAAATCTCCTTTTGATTTTTGGACTGAAAAATAACGATATTTAATTAAACGAAATTAATTATAAAAGATAATGTTTTTACGATTTGTAAATAATACATATTTGTTCTGCACAGATTGCTTACAATAATACTTTTGTATCTATGTGAATTCTTACTTTAATTGAGTGTAAATTAATAAAATTAATTTTTATGCTTTGTTATTATTATACTTTATTTTTATTCTTTATAGTTTACATAAATGTTTCTGCCATCCACTTTAAATTAACTTTTAAAATTTATTAGGCCTCATTTATCTAAACTCTTTTGAAATAGCTCTTTTATTATGTTCTTCTGACTCCGACACTTCATGATGACTTATCTGCGATGAAAAATTAGGGAATTTGATGTATAAACATGTTTAAAACATAATTAAGCATTGTTATAATAAACTTTTTTTTTTTTTATTAGGTCTTCGACCAAATCAAATAAAGAACTTTACTCTTTATTACTGTTGTTTTGCTTCAATCATAAGTTATAACATACGATGTATCCGAATCATGTTCGGATTAGTTCTTGAAATATTTTCTGTGCATTTATGGTTCATGATGTCAAGGATTTCGATTACCTTTTTTTTTTTGTCATACCTTCTATTGTCCGTCTTCATTGGTTTCTGCAAACCATCTGTTGGCGAGCGCTTTCGGACATTGTCCATGAAAGCGCTCGCCAACAGAAGATTGTTTGCAGAAACCAATGAAGACGGACAATAGAAGGTATGACAGTTCTATATTCATTGGTGGTGGAAATAACCTTTTAGATTATTTACCTTTTTTTGTATTTAATTTTAGGGACTACAATATGTATTTAGAGCTTGTTTTTTTTTTTAAATTAATAACTTCTACGAAGAAGAAAACAAATTCTGAAAATATACTTCTTCATCAACGTTAGCTGACTTATTCTTGAATGTGTCATATACTTGCAGAACTAGTTTGTAGTTCGTTGGAACGGTACTGATTTACTGAACCAGTTTCAGGTGAGATTTGTAACTAGTTCCAGATGTTGATAAAACAAAGTAAACACTTAAATTCAGAGCTGTCTAATATCGCCATCACACCAATCTTAGTTAAGTTATCAAACCTATTAAATTTAGACTGATTAAGCCCTTTTATAGAAAATAACCGCATACTATAAGGCGCATTTCGAGCTGAAGATACGTGCGATTTACTATGCTTTAATTATACCAAGTCTTCCAACTATTAGAAATAGAAGGTAGTGAAAATCATAAATTCCTCATTAAAGGCTTTTCGTGAGAAAGGTTCAATAAGTTATGAGGTAGGAGTGAAGTTTTATAAGATACCAAAAAGAATTTTCCTAATTATGTTAGTTTCACAATAGCCAACGATTTTTAAGTTTTTATTTGGTTTTAAAATTTGCAAGTAATTTGAAGCTGTCCCGCAACGCGGTTGTGTCGTGCTGGTCAAAATTTCGAAGTTAGTTCATAACGAAAGGGAGTGTATTGGCACTGGATACTGAAAAAAAGTTCTTCGATTCACACAATACACCATAGGGAAATATGTAGTTTTAAACTATTATATTTTATTTCTCAAATGGAATACAATTTTGGTCTTAATTGTTTAAAATAGATAAATAAAAAATTACTATTAGAAATTTTGTTTTCTCTTAAATTTATGTATAATATATAAATGATAAGGAAGATGGGGGAGGAGGAATGTTCTATAAATTTCTTAAGAAATCATCAACTTTATTTACTTTACCGTGGAGCGTTCTTTGGTCCGATTAAGCTTGTCGTATTGGGCTAACTTAGATAGTAAGTACTGATTACTAAAATTCTAATAATGTTATGTTAAGCAGTCATTAAACCGTAAGGCACTTTCTTAAGAAGGTACTAGACCTCGCAATGTCTAGTCAGGAGTCCAGCACCTCGTAATGTCAGGCTAAATGCTCCTAATATCTATTCATGGGTTGGACGAGCCCAAGTAATCCGAGGCGCTCAAAACACACAGTCCGTCAAGCAGGAGCTACGTAAAGATAGCAAATTCCTCTGTTTTGAATTTGAAGAATATTTGTACTTTAGCATTCCGTATTAAATACAACTTAATAAATAAATAAATCTGGGTTCAGTTCTATTTCTGTAATCCAAGTATTATGTCTCCTGAAGGTTAAATAAATTTACTTTAATTTCCAGGTAATCCGCACACAACCCGTCGGATTTCGCAGAATAACAAACTCACCATTTTATTTTACTTAATTAAAAGCGGTTTGACAAATTATAAATTACAAAAACTTCTAGACCTAAATTTCACAATTCATGTAAACCCATTCTCCTAAAAATTCAATTTTGCTGCGTAACTCCTAAAATATTTATTTAATCCATGAACATACATTAGTAGAGTTCCATCTCTACTTATGTCTTTTTTATATTATATTTCAAGGAAATATGGAAAGCAGACGGTTTAATACAGACAGTGACAGTGAACCATGTATTCGGCCACGAGGATGGACAATGTCCGAAAGCGCTCGCTAACAGAAGATGGTTTGCAGAAACCAATGAAGACGGATAATAGAAGGTATGAGAGTTAAATATGGAAGACATTAAATGGCAGGTGATCCAGACTAGCATATTCCTTGCCAATGCCCGACCCAGAGGAATGCTCTCATTTCACGCCTTCACTCTTAAGGGATCTTCCGACTGAAAAGGTTCATGGGTTAAGTGAATGTGTTCTTGTCAGCTGATCGTGTGAGGGTGTCAAAGGGAACAAAGGGTTTTGTCTTACTGGAGCAGTGTAATCTAAGCAGATTTTCTAAAGAGAGTCATTATTGGATGATTATTGATAACTTATAATTAGAAGGGAAAACTCTTATTTACTAAACCAAAAAAAAAAAAAAAATTGCTAAATTTGTAAATATTAGCTTTTTTTTTCTCTTCAAATTAGTTATATATATATATATATATATAAATATATATATATNTATATATATATATACTTCTGATCTCTTCAATCTTTCCCATCTGTAAATACCATCCACACTCTGTGCTGTTTGTATATTTTTGGTTGAAATCGTATTTTCTTGTTCTCCATTCTCTTGAGATTTTCTGTTTTTATGAAAATAACCATTGGAATTATTTCCAGTTCTTCCATATCCTCTAAAATCCCCTTGATCCCTCCTACTTGTTCTTTAAGCTTCCAGAGTTTCTCTACGATGCCAATCTTGTATCCTGTTCTGTCCTCTTAATGTGGCCAAAGAATGGCTTTTCTTTACAACGAAAAGTATTTGTAATGAACTCTAGTTCTTTGACTACTTAATATGGCACCCTTTACTATTGTCTTTTTAATACTTCTTAGTTATGTATGTTCTAGCTATTCTTCTCTCTACTTTTAGGATTTATTCAGTTTTTTTTTCTCTGAGTGACTTTAAAGAGAGGTTCACAGGCATATGAACCACTGCGTTGCAGTGTTTTAATTTTGTTGTAATCGAAAGACATTTTCTTTGTATGTAGCCCATGTTAATTTTAGAGCCTTTAACATCTTATTCGTTCTTTCTTCTCAAACAAGGCATACATTTTTCTAATATATGCCAAGATATTTATTTTCCTTTGTTTACTTTTACGTGTTTAGTAAACCTTGTAGTGACAAGTGGGCTATGATCTTCGTCACTTCATATGGAATCTGAAGTCCTATTTTCTTTGAAATAGTTTCTAGATATCCTCCTTTATTTAAAATATTCCATAAGCACTTAAATTAAAAAAAAATACTTTCGAAAAAATTTCTATATATATATTTTGAGAGAACTATGACTTAAACTTTTAGATTGTCATGAGTAAGAATAAGTAAAATCCGTAAATTTAAAAAAAAAATACACCAGGTGGTACAAACGAGTTTATTTTCATTACTTTGGGGGAAATATTCTAAAATTTAGCAAAAGAAAAATTTTGATTTTATTAACGAACTATTATTTATCTATAAACGGAAAGGAACCTCGCTTATAAAACTTACTGCAATATATAAGTAAAAAATTTCTTCTTGAAAATACTTTTTCTTCTTTAATTTCTTATTCATTTTAAAAATAATGAAAAAAGTATAATTTTCATTTTATTTATTTTTTGGTTTCATAGATTTTTTTAAAAAATGAATAGCTTTTCTGAGATATGCTAAAAGGAAAGGTTGAATTATTTAGCCAGCAAAATTGTACCAGTAGAATGATTAGTAAAACATAAATAGTCTTTTATCTTACAATATTTTGTATATAATGAAGAATATGTCAAATATTTTTATTTTAAATCACTTTTGAAAAAGGGCATTAAAAAATACATTCCATCAAATTTCCTAAAATTTTTAATTGTAAAGTATGAAAATTATGCAACAAATCGTTTCTGTTATAAATTATAAATATATGTGTGAACGGATATTTCATCCGTTAAAGTCAAACACCTAAAAATAATTAGATTTAAGACAGCTACAATAGCTTAGAAAAATCCTTTCAACAATATGTTTGTTGACACAAAGCTTTGTTAGGTTTAATGTAAAAGAAGCTAAACAAAATAAAAATAAAATAACGACAACACTGGGTCTTAGCAGATCCTACTGTCTTTGAGTGATTGTGAATCCTGGGCTTTAGCTTTTCAAGACTTTTTAATGACATCCTGCCAGTTGTGGACTAAGTTTTCGGCGTGATGCAGGATTAAAAAAGTAAGAACATACAATGCAATTTTAAATTTAATAAAAGTTAATACCATATGCACTTAACATTTAAAAAAAAAATCTTGTTTTTTCAGAGACTTCTTAAAATTGAGAGAAAATATCACGTATCCCATTGTTGTAGGTGGATTGAAGACTGACGGTGAAAAATTTAACCAACATATCCCATTGAGGAAGGCATCAAATAAATAATTTTTCTGTACTAAATTTTGTTACAGATAAGAGCTATATGCATTTAACCAATAATACCTGCTAATGATGCTAATTTGCAAAGTAGCAGAACATGAGATAGCAATGTCAGGACATAGAAACATGTTTAAAAGGAATCCCACTCTAGAAAACTATTGACTTTTATTAAAAAAAGAAAAAGTATAAACTAATGAATGTTAATCAATGGCATCATAAATTTATTATGAACTGTGATAATTAATGAATGCCTCTGCTGCTCGCTCTCTCTCTGAAATGGCTGTTCACTCTCTGAAGGACGGCGGAGGACTGAGTTAACAGGGGAAGGTAAATAGGGCGGAGGCGAGGAGGGGGAAGCTGTAACCATGGCGACCAACCATCGATCTGGGTCACTGTAGGTCGCTGACCTAACTTCTCCTCCGTAGGCAGGACACTGCAGAAGAAGGAGGACCGTGGTACGGTGGACTAGAGAACGTGCCAGCCTTGCAGAGGACCTCTACGAAACGTGAGGCAATAAAGTCTCTAGATGGGCCGGATATAAGGGATCTCATGGGGAAAACGTATCGGAAGACTAGTCTGGACTTACAAGGATTGAATCCATAAGTGGTAGAAGAATATGGGTATAAAGAATTGCCTTAAGGATTGCAGTTGGTTTTGTAATGACTAAGCGCTAACTGTTAAGGGAGTTAATGAATAAAGAGTCGGCAATTACAACTAATGCGTCAAACCATGGCAATGGTTAGTTTCACAGAATCAGCAGAAGAAGTCACATCCATAGTTTATCGAGAAAAAAAACTCACTAGATTAATTAGTGTTATCTACCTCCAGGTTTTTTCAATGTCTTTTAAACAAATTTTTAGATTAGTTTTGTTTTATGTGCAAGTTAGTTTTTAACATTTTTCTTTCATTTTTTTTAAATGCGAGAAGTGTATATTTTCAACTATCCCAATATTTACAACTTATTTTACAATTACGGAAGTAGAAGAATTAAATATTAAAAATAATAAAATTAAGAGATACATAGGGTGATAGAAATAGATGCTCGAAAAGGAAATGAATGCAACGCAAGAAACATAAAACACAAAACTAATGCAATAACAATTAATCATGATAAGAATAATAAAAATAAAAATTATACAAGATGCGGTTTAGCAGTTCCATACCCAATTGTACAGAGAGGAGATTTTTAAATAGCTGGGAATTGAAGGATGCGAGCGAGGAGGAGTGTGACAAATATTTAGAGGGATCGAGTTCCAGAGCCTGGAGGATCTGATGACGAAGGAACGACTAAATACAGCGGATTTTTAAAGGGGGAGATAAAGGTCAGAAAGTCGAGAACAGGTAGGGCGGGAAAGTACTGAGGATTTGAAAGTCAAAAGATCACAGAGGTAGGGAGGGGATTGGGAAAGTATGACTTGATAGAGGAGAGAACCAAGGAAATATTGCCTACGGAAAGATGGATATAACCATCCCGACTCGGTGTACAGCTCTGTAACGTGGGCGTTCCTTGGGGAACTAAAGACAAGCCTGATGAAACAGTTTAGCAGATGAATATTCATTAGTTTTATAGACTGAAAATGTTTGAAACATGCTTAATGCACAAATTTTTCTCAATAAATTTTGTTCGTAACGCTAACATTAGGGAAGATAATAGGATTTTGATTTCCTTTTGACGACCGATTTCATATAACTCATCTGACAGTTTAAAAAAAGGAGCTTTAATATCGAATTATGTTTAATTATATTATAAATTGCAGGCGCTAGAACTAGCAGTAATATGTTATAT
>KZ806871.1:975119-986480 GCA_000696205.2 Oncopeltus fasciatus
AAAAAAAAAAAAAAAATACACTTTCTTTAATTTTTTATTTTATTTTTATCTTCCTTGACCGAACCCCAACTAAAATCATGCAATGAATTAGTTTAGTTTTTCTATATCTGTTTATTTATTACATCTATTTCAACAGTCTTTTTATTTTATTAGTTTCTATGCCTGAAATCTTGCTATTTTTATAACTAAATTTATGTTCATTTTCTAAAGTACGTTGGACTAATGCGCTGCTATTTATTATTCACTACTGCTATGTTTATCTACATATCAATATCAGGCTAGTGGCCATTTATATTATTATTAATATATTAGCTGGTCTCACCTAAATAATCTGTATTACACCCCTGGCATGGTATATTATAGATTAGTGTACATATAAAGATGTTAAAAGAGAACCCACATTTACTATACAAAATAAGAATATTTAATTTATAATAAAATTACATAAACAAAATAAAACAGATCTAAAACTAAAAATAAATGAACTAAATATTAAACTATTACTTCTAGATTATATGGGACAATTCAGATACATAAAGAAAATAAGCCAGTTAAACCAGCTGTAAGTTTCAATAATGCAATTAGATATAGTACTGGGATATATCTTGCTCAATTGATAAAAAAAACCCAAAATGACAAGTATAGTTTTACTGACCCTTTTCAATTCTAATATAGCATAAAAAAAAGTTCTTCTTCTTAATTATATCCTTATTTCATAAGATTTCATATTTACTTTTAAAATAATAAAACATAATTATAAGAAAAGTGGTATGTACTTAAAAATAACACAAACATATTTAAAACATTTTACAGGTCTTATCAAAATTTTGCTACTTCAAAATACTTTACTTCAAAGTAAACATGGGTTTAGACATGGATTACATGCAATACCTATTGGTTTACGTATAGCATCAATATTTATAAGTCTTTTGATAATTTAAATATAAGTTTAATTTTCCATAAGAATAGAAAAGAATTAAAAATTACTGTTATTGAATATGCTTACATACAGAGAGAAGGATGGTAATAATAGAGGATACTGATGGAGGAAGCCTATTAAAACTACTAGATACATAAATTATATTATTATTATATAAAATTATCCTATGAAACATAAGATAAATGTGGCACCAGCCTTTAAGTAACATGAAAACAATAAAACATTTATTGAAGACTAACCAATACCCTAGAACACTCATCCTTTACACAAATAATATGTACAATCTACTACTAACACAAATACGCCTATAAGTGACAACTCACAAATACATACTATGAACAATAACACCATTAAAACTTATAAATTTATTACATATGTAAAAGTGCTATTTGAACGCTTAAGTAAAATCTTAAAGCAAAACAATATTGCCATGAGTTACAAATAAAAAAAACTATATATAAGAAACAAGACTGAAAAGCAAACTGTATATAAAAGGTGTGAGACCAACGAATATATTAATAATAGAATAAATGGCCACTAGTTTGATTTTTATATAAATAAAAATAACAGTGCATTGGACCAACTAACTTTAGAGAATGGACTAAATTAAAAAAATCAAATAATAAACTAATTATAAATTATACTATATAAAGTTATGGTCCATATAAGTAAAAACAAAAAAAAAATATGTCATAAAAAAACTGATGTAGATAAACGAAGCTAAATTTTTAAATATTATAAATGGCACTTAATACAGTAGATCCTAGCTTTAATATCTTCCTTTTATAGACAATTATATTTTCATATTTTTTGTAATATTAAACATTTAGTTACCACTTCATTTGTTAATTTATACCATTAAATATTTAATAATTCTTTACATTTAATGAATAGATTTGTTTGTATGTTATAATTAGTTTATAAAATATGAATATATCTGTATTTTTAAATATACTATTATACTGGCTGTGGTCCATATTAATAAAAGAGGGAAGGTTACATATTAGTTATATGTATTGATGTGCAGTTGTGCAAGACTTAGTTCTAAGTATTACCTTATTAGTCTTGGTAAGTAAACTGAAATTTCTGAATAAATTCAAATCTGTAATTATTTATAAGTGACATATATTAAATGCTACATAATAGTTTTATTAATTTTATAAATATTAATCTTTCAAAATTGTAATTTTTTTTTGTCAACTTTCAGTCCCTATAAAGAGAAAATATGTTCTATACATTATTATACATTGTTTCCCAGTTATTTTAGTCCATAGTTTAATTCCAGAGATCACAGGCATTTACTGCGATAAAAGTAGCAATTACCACGTAACTTTTCGTTCACATCTGTAAGTCTCAGAAGTGAAATATAGACAATTCTTGTAGTGATAGAACAAATTAATAATAATTTTGTAAAAGTGATTTTCAAAATTAATTTATTAATCTTGTAACATAATTTCGTATTCGTTCATTAGTCAATCACTAAGGTATATTTAAAATAAACCTTTTTTGTTAAAGCTGAGTATACTAAACGGTTATCCCATTTTTTTTGTTTGTTTTTTTTTTATGCTTTTTTTCTCCCTTTTTTTCTTTTCCTTTTTTTTTTATTTTTCTCCTTCTTCTTTTCTTTTTTCCTTTTTTTTTTTTTTGTATTTAGGATGGGCCCTTCTTAAAATTCTAAAGCCAATAAAGTTGACTTCTCCTGCTGAAGAGCAAGTAAGGGGGGAGTTCTAAGAACTAAATAATTTCATTAGCTATGCGTGGTAGGCATAAAGATCTAATGGATTCCTTAACCCACAAATTGTATTAATTATTAATCGTTTCGGCCTAAATTTCAGGCCTTCTTCAGTGCAATTGTTGAGATGGAGGGATATAACTCCTGCTCTGGTATAAATAAATCATAACTGATATTAATAAAATCTTTTGGTTTACAAATTAGTTTTTATTTATTCAAATTTTATGACTAAATCTCCGACCTATCCCTCTTTTCAAAATTGGACAGTCAGTTAACTCTCACCAAATTGTTTTTTGCGCGTCGACAGCTTAGGTCATTGGTACTGTAGACTTTAATATTAAGAAAGGAATTTTTCAAGACTAAGTCTAGCCAGAGTAGCAAAAATCACCAAGTCGTACATAATTGTATTATTATTTGAAATATTTGTAAATAATAGAAATTTCTGAGTCATGTTATTCTATATTTTTTACTTTTTTTACCTACAAAATCATTACGAGTGTAATTTTTTTACGGATTCTAAAAACCTCTTGATTTTTCTTATCATGGTTTTTTATTTTGCTTGAACGTGTTCAATCCTATTACATTGGGGGAAGCTGTTCATTCCTGCCATTTTGGCAATCCTGAAGACAAGTTAAATTGGCTGTTCGCACGCAGTAGACTGCCCTTTTGTTTTGGAAGCTTTACTGGTTAAATTCGATATCGACTATATCCCTAACTGAAGGGAGGCAGCCTTCACCCACTCAGCTAGAGGGATGGGGGGGGGGACCTTATAATCAATGTAATCATATTTGTCTAAGGCTCTTAGGGGCAATGAAATTTCACTAATGGACCGAAGAGAGGGGAAGGAAGGCGGTGAGGACTAAATAATTATGTTTAGGGTGACTGATCGATCTCGGGCCAGTCGGAGGACCTGACACGTCCGCGTGTCTTGAGGCCAAGGTCTCTCGCTCTCGAGCTGTGTATGTCGGCCCAAGGACAGTAGGAGTATGTGTGGCTACTTGTAATTGATCGCTCATTGGCAAGAAATATCTAACGATAATAAGCTTGGAGCTTGTTCTTAAACGGAGCTTCAAGTCCCTTCTGCACTTATAACGAACAGCTGGAGAGTTTGTTGGCCGTAGATATTATTATTAGATGTTTTTTGTTTCATGTTAAGAAATGAGTATTTTTTTAAATATCTGCCAACGTTTCGGCTTACATAGTAATCCATCTTCATTGCTATCATAAAGGCGAGAGGAAATGTCGAGTCACCAGGATCCCATATTCATGACTGTCGGGACTAGCGTCCTGAACATNTATTTTTTTTATCTATAAAATATTAAAATTTATTGTTTTCACCAGGATTTTTTTTAATACTCATTTATTTTATTCTCGAACCCTCTATCTATTGACATAGAATTTAATTTTATTTTCATAGCTGATTAAATAGAATGAACCAAAGAAAAGGTCATTTTCATTTTAAAGAATTGGTAGTCAAATAAATTGCAAAACTTCAATTGTCAAAATATTTGTTACTTGCATATAAAATTTAACATGGAATCAACAAAAGTTTTAGGGATATCTATTTAGATACAAAAAACTAGTCATCTTTAAAATTTCAATTAATAAATACATTTATAAGTATTTTCAAAAATTTATTTATTAAAATACATTTATATGTTAATTATGGGACAATTACAAATTTAATATTCAGAGTTTAGAGGAATGTAAGGCAACTGGACTGACAACGAACCCAAATAATTTATGTTAAGAAAACTTTTAATGTCTCTACACCATCCCCTGACAGTACAGAGGCGCCTTCTAGCGGAAGACCGCCGGACTCCGTCCTGCAACTCGAAGATCCGGTCGAAGGGGCGTTGGTACAGCTTCACGAGTTACATCTGAGAGAGGCCGCTTACCGCGCTGAAGAATTCCCTCCAAGTTGCCATGCCGAGAACTATAAACGAGTAGAACCTCGCAGGCCCGCTAGGCGAAGATGGAGTAAAGAAGATGGATCCCTTCATGACCCTACCTGCTTGCAAGGGTGGCTAATGACGAACACTAAAAGAAGATGGACGGCGGTGTCTACACAAACTTATAAGCACCTTATGCGCTCTACTCAAAATTTAACAGATTCAACAATAAGCAACCAAAATGTTCTCAGAAATTATTAAGCATACATTTCTACATTTTTTTCAAATATTTTCCATATCAATTCAACTTATCCAGTCAAAATTTAACAACAACTCAAAATCAACTAATCTCAGTGTACAATTTTGGATCATAGACCATTTCAAATTATGATAATTTTCTTAATTACACTGGGGGACAAAAAAACCGGCGCACCTGGAATTTTACCTGAAAAATGCAGATTAAATAATTATTTTTGTGTGCGGTGTAATAACTGGCACGACAGATCAAATGGGAGTACGATTCCTTATGTTTTGACAACAAATGTCTTAATCCTCTCTAGGATTAATGATATAAACTGAAAGATGGACTTTATCTCTCCTTTCTTTCTTAAAGGAAAAATTCATAATTTTGAATTCAGTTTGTCTCCAGAAACACATTGATTGGCGTTTCTTCTTTCCTTTCTTTCTTAAAGAGAAAATTCATAATTTTAAAACATTAAAAATGGTTTTGACGACAGAGGTTGTTGCGCGAATTATGGCGTTGATCGAAGACGGCCGAAGCCAACGATACGCGGCCAGAGTTCATGGACTGCCTGAAACAACAGTTCGCCGGGCAGTTCAGAGGTTTCGCGAAACTGGTAGCTATGCCAGGAGGCCGGGATCAGGCCGTCCAAGAGCGACACTCCCAGCTGATGATCGCTTCATTGCTCTCCAGGCCCTCAGAAATCGCTTTCAATCAAATGTAAGCGTGCGAACAGTAAGGAGGAGGCTTGCAGAGCTCGATATCCACTCCAGAGTCCCCGCATCCGGCCCTCTGCTCACCGCAGCGCACCGAACAGCTCGCCTCAACTTTTGTCGAGAACATTCCGCCTGGACAGAAGATGATTGGGCCTCTGTTCTCTTTTCTGACGAGTCCAGGTTTAACCTGTACGGTGCAGATGGCCGAGTTCGAGTGTGGAGAAGATTAGGCGAGCGATATGCACAGTGCAACATTAGGGGAAGAGTGCAGTTTGGAGGGGGCTCGGTGATGGTTTGGGGTGGAATTTGTTTAGAGGCTAAGACAGACCTCTATGTGTTCCGAAGGCCAACGCTTAATGCACATACGTATGTGACTGACATTCTGGAGGAATATGTGGTACCGTTTGCCACGTTTATCGGACCCAATTTCCTTTTTATGCATGATAATGCACGGCCACACGTCGCACACGTTGTAAGGGACTACCTGGATGAGGTAGGCGTCCGCACTTTGGAGTGGCCAGCTCGCAGCCCTGACCTCAACCCTATCGAACACCTTTGGGACCAGCTTGGAACGTCCATTCGGCGACAACAGAACCCACCAAGTGACCTCCAAGAGCTAAGGACGGCTCTGGTACGTGAATGGGATCAGATACCTCAAAATCGTGTAGCCAACCTGATTCGCAGTATGCCTAGAAGAACCCGGGATGTTATTCAAGCAAGGGGAGGCAACAATCGGTACTAATGACTCACATTTCTTAATAATAGAGTGTTATTTTTCGTTTATTATTTTTCGTTTGTTATTTTTCGTTTATTATTTTCTAAAAGTGACCATTTTTCTTTTCTTTTTCAATAAAGATTTTTTTACCCACTCATGTTGTGTTTTTTACCCTTTATTCTTGGTATACAACAAACAGAGTATATCACAATAAATAAAGGTGAGCAAATTGTGACCTTTGACCTGTTATAAAAATGTTTATATGCATTTTTTAGGTAAAATTCCAGGTGCGCCGGTTTTTTTGTCCCCCAGTTTATATTAAGGTTATTTCATTTTCTTATCAATAGTTATTGGTTTACTTTTCCTTATGTAGTTTACCAATCCTTAAAATCTGTCGCCAAATCTCAACAGTGTTAAAACCAAATCAAATTAAAAAATAATGGTTTTAACATGAACAGTATGTCTAGACCGTATTTCTTTGTCATTTACTTTATATTATATATTTACTTTATTCTCCAAAAGCCAAAAACATTTTGACGAGAAAACTTATTTTCTGATGCTCCACTTCCATGTTTCAAAAAGGAAATGGGACTCTCGAACACATTTGCTCCTCCGTATTTCTCCACTTAAACAGACAGACGGGTTATGGGGAGGGGGGCGATAGACGTTCGTGACGCAAGAGCTGCGTGGTGGGGCGCACTTCCCCCAGACGACGAGAAGGGGGGTGTGCTGACTGGGGGTGATATTTCTTACAAAGCAAATCGATGTCACTCTTCACAGTCTGCTGGCGGAGATGAGTTCACGCTCTACTTACCCCAGCCTTACGCTTACTACACAAGCTCCTTTTGTCCAACCGATTACAACCCTATATGTGTATATATATATGTATATTGCAATATATATTATGCGGCCACCATATAAACACTTACTCTATAATGAGGGTGTTTTATCGACACTATGTATACCTTTAGGTACTGAACAATGTTTTTTTTCAACAAGCATTCACCTTATTTCATCAGCACGTGAGCCTATAAAGGCTTTAAATATAAATTTTCTCTCAAGATTAGTAGTGAAGGGACAATCAAGTTATTCAACAAGTTTAGATCTTATATTGTATATATTATTATTAATATTAACCAGGGCATTACAAGTTGGACAGACATTTGTAGAATGTAATCACTAATAAAGATTTTTAAAAAAAGTATTGAATATTTTTTACTCGGCTACATTGTTCTTACTGTTTTAGCATATTCTCCGAAGGGAAATCAAGCTATTCATCTTCGTACTATGACGTAGCTTTTGAAACATTTCGACTGTTCGTTGCCGATCCTACATTGCAAAAGGTAAAAATACAGTTTGTTCGCGTCAAATGTATATATTAGTCTGTACGCACGATTTTAAAAACAATTGGATGAATTCGTTAATTGCTCAAATCTGTCGAGGAGAAAGGAAGGTTTAGAGGGAAACCGAAATTTAATATCTTGATATCAAAAAATGTATAGAATAAAATAAAATTTTAATATGTCTACATTAATATTTTATAACACTTTTCAAAAAGCGAATATAAAAAACGATATTCAAGAATGTAATTTCTAGAGCTGTACCCTCTTATTTTTAAAATATAGATACAAAATTCGGTATTTCAGTAATATAAGGTCACCTTAAATATGTATCTTAAATACCAACTTTTTAATTTAAATTTAATGTTTTTTTTTTTCAATAATATTTTTACGAAAAATTTTTCTTAGTAAAAATAATTTTGAATGTAATTACGATAGGTGAGTACTTCTACCCCACTCCTTTGCTGTCAATTCTAAAACAAAATATAATGGTCATGACTTTTATGATATTGTATAATGATCACGATGAAAATCTTGTAATAATCGTCGTAAGCCGGCAACATCTAAAGGGGGAGAAGCTGAATTATCAGGTATTAAGTAATGGTCTTTTCTGGCAAATCTGAAATGGTCTTCAATGACTGAAATAGTATGTTACAACTGTTATTGGCGCATCCCT
Organism: Oncopeltus fasciatus; assembly: GCA_000696205.2. Classification (NCBI taxonomy): domain Eukaryota; kingdom Metazoa; phylum Arthropoda; class Insecta; order Hemiptera; family Lygaeidae; genus Oncopeltus; species Oncopeltus fasciatus. The sequence continues at coordinate 983,372 of KZ806871.1, forward strand.
CATGGGGAAATATAAAATAATAATGTCATTCTCCAATGTACTTTCAATTCTGAAGAAGATATCTCATGGTGTGCTAAAGCTCAGCAAAAAACCACTTTTCGGCATGGTCAAGCCCAGAAGAAAGAGGTCACTGAATCATATTCAGAAGAACATGGGTAACGGTTTTTCTTTTATATTAGGACCAATTCCTATAAGTAGGTGTAATTTTCGGATCGAGCATTGCCTGGTCTAATTTGTCAGGCACTGTCTGATGTTCAACTGATATGTTTTTCTTTAATCTTTGTGATTTTGCGTCCGTTAAATTCTTGTTAAACAAGATAATGCCAGATTACTGACCAAAACTATTCGGGCGCGAAAGGCAGCCAGTAACGACGGATTCTTATAGATATGTTGATTATATATTTATTAGTGGAAGTATACCTTTAGATCTTCCACAATACTTTAAGGGTATTATCATATCCATAGTAATTGTATTTAATACATATATATGTTTGCACATAGGCGCCATGATTAAATGTGATAAAATATAAAAAACAGAAAACAATGATTAAATAACGTGCTATGATTGATGAGTTATAGTATATTAAAAGATTTTACTTAAAGTGTAAGTAGTTTATAAATATTGCCTATTTATAATTGCAGATATTGTGAAGGAGCCGAAACTTTAAAATAGCCGTTTTAAAAATAAAATTAAGTTTTCGAATTAATTTTAGTCATTATTATCAATGCGAATTTTCTTATAGGCTTAGAAAATAGGCAATACGTATTTCAGCTTTCATTGTACTCAGTGGTTTTTATTCAGAGAGCATGTATTGGGCAAGAAATCATTGTATATAGTCTCTGGACCTTCAGGTCAGAAGAATGCCACAAAATAAATTTGTCCAAGTCAGCTGTTAATGTAGATTGTATTAACCTGCCAAATGGTTGTTTACAGAAGTGCAATGGTTATACAGCCAAGATCTGCTTCCTTCCATATGTATGTTTTCTTAGGTGTCTTTTAAACTTCTTCGGTAATTTTGATGTGTCACCACACACTCACACACAAACACACACATAAATGTTTCAGACAAATTTTTATTATTTTTATAAGCGGGATCAATACTCACATTTAAATTACAGAATAATTTACGTTAAAAATACTGGTTTTTAAAGTCTTCCATAGTTCAAGAATTCTGACAAAACCCAGCCTAATAGATGACATGTATAGGAAAAAACATCTAAATAACTTTTGCAATATGAGGAGATATTTAATACTCCGGAAGAGATTTAATGAGATTTTCCAGAATCGATAAGATGAGAGTTATTTATACAGAAGGCATTGTACAAGACAAATGATAGAACCATCTATTATGGAGTACTTTCAACGGGAAGTTATCGGTCGAATATAGATTTATATCCCTTCCAAGCAAGGATATCATTATTGTTATTATGATTATAATTCTTGGTGAAATTTAGAGAAGGCGGCTTTCCCCGAGGAAGGAAAAGCTTTAAGGCCAGTAATGGATGGGGTCATTAGATTTGAGGGCTGGATCCCCGGAGCTGGAGCCGCTGACTGATAAGAGGAGATAAGGAGGCTAGCCATCTTAACTACTCCCCCCCCCACCCCACCTCTTCTCCAGCCTCCAGCCTCCAGGCACACTTTGGTCTATATCGACAGCAGCCCGATAAACTCAGCCACTCCTTCAGGGTTGGCTTTTCCTCCTGGAGATGTTTAAGTACCGCTAGCTGATAATCGACATATCTCCCCCCCCCCTCCCTCAATATTTCTTCTTTAAATCTTCTACTCTGGATGAAAGGTAGACTTGTCCAAGTCAAACTTCATAGAAGGGAATTTTTTCACATAAAAATTGTAGAGTTATAAATAAACAAGTAAAATATATCATACTTTGTATTATCACTCACTTCAACCATTTTCAATATGTTTTTGCTGTCTTATGTTTAGTTTAGTAAACGCGATTTCGTGCTTACTAAAGAATAGGAAAAAAAATTCAAGGAAAGCAGATGTTAGTTTTTAAATAGTTCACAATTTTTTTAAAAACCTTTATTTACTTATTACATTCTGTTAAAAATAAAAACATTTTGTAATTTGATTGCGATGAGTAGTAAAAATAACATTGAATTACAATCACATGAGGAGAGAAGGTGACCAATGACACTACTCTTAATAAACAAAGTTCACAATAACCAAAAGATATTTAATCAATTATATAGTCACTTGCATTTATGATGATCCATTCTTTTCTCTCTTAGATTTGATTCCTGCTTATAAAAATAAAGGGCATTTCATAAAAGAAATATTTAATGAAGTTTTTAACTTGACTTTTAGATAACTTTTTTATTTTTCTTTAGAAAGAAAGCTCTAAGAAATAATTGAAAAAGAGGATAAAAATTCTTACTCATTCAATATGTGACATTGCGCCATCTGATAGTAATATCATTCGTCTCCTCTTGTAATTTTTTTATAAAACAAAATAAGGAAAATAGTGGCGTTGCAAATATCCTTATTGGTTTATTTGATTCCAAGTTAATCAATTTTTATAAATAGGAGATATACAACTTAGAGCACTGAGGATGAGGCGTGGGCCTTGATAGTGCTCTGAATTCAAAATAAGTATGTGAACTGAAGAGGCTTATGAACATCATTTCTTTAGGCAATCCTCTCAGTTCTTCATGATATAAGAGCTGGAGACCCTCTTTCACCTTGTCTTCAAGAAGGCCTGAAATTTACGCTGAAAGGTTAGCAATAATAAAAACTTTTTTCTGTACAAATTAGTTTTTATTTATTCAAATTCGAAGACCGAACCCCCAACCAATCCTTTGACGGTCAACTGAGTATTTCCAAAATTTAACATACTTATTTATTATCATACTTTCTATTGTCCGTCTTCATTGGTTTCTGCAAACCATCTTCTGTTGACGAGCGCTTTCATACATTGTCCATCCTCGTGGCCGAATACATGTGTTCACTGTCACTGCCTGTATTCTGAGTTGAATACAGCCAGTGACAGTGAACGCATGTATTCGGCCAGAAGATGGACAATGTCCGAAAGCGCTCGCCAACAGAAGATGGTTTGCAGAAACCAATGAAGACGGACAATAGAAGGTATGA
>KZ806871.1:987574-1023271 GCA_000696205.2 Oncopeltus fasciatus
ATAAAATTTTATAGTATTTCTATTTAAAAAGATAATAAATTTGTATTATATTTTTATCTACTTATTTATTATGTGGAAAATAAATTTACTTCATTATTATTCTTTATTGTATACATTTTTTTGTGGCTATAATTTTTTATCTTTAGAAGTAGGTGAATCCAAGAAAAAATGGAATAATTTTAAAATGTTTAATTTATAACAGGCATGAGGACAATCCCAATAGTTACATTTCTCCACAACAGGCTAGAACTGTTTATAATAACTTTTAAGTATTTCCTAATACTCTCTAGTAGTTTTCTCATGTCCTTTTTCCTGACAATTGCATACATCCATGTCGGCATATTAAAAACCTTGAGAATTTAAGCCCTTTAATTTTTGTGTGAATACAATTTATTTCTCAAATATAAATTTATTTTACTAAAGAGACACCTTCTATTTAAGATATTTGCGCACTCTAGGTTCAGAGTAATCAAAATTGAAAGGCAAATACGAAATACAGACTGGATCAATTAATATAGATGGAGCTGTGTCAAGTGAAGACAGTAAGACAGTCTTTGCTATCAACGGCGGGAACAGTTAGCGTTGTAGGAGAATATGGTGTCTGATTACTCTTATTCCATTTCATCATCAATTCAGTAATCTGTACTAGCCTTGAGGATTACGAGATCCAATCCCATGAGCCTCGAAGACATTTAGGATCAGACAAGGGTGTCAGTTTGAATATTTATGGAAACCAACATGAAGGCCATTTCAAAACAAGTCACCGAAATTATATATGTTTAGTTAAATAAATAAACATTATTATTACCAAAAAAAATATTTTCAGGTCATTTATTTAGTAGTTGCGAATAATTAAAAAATTATTAGGAGTAATGAAGAATCTAATCAGGGTTGCCACAATAATGATTTACCCCTAATTTAATTTATGTTAATTTTATTCCATTTAGCAGATTTACCAAAAAGGAAATTTAAAAATAAATTTGGTAAATTTAGATTGCAGAAGGTAAAAATTTGATTTATTCAAATACACACAATATACACTTATACACACATACGCGTACACATAATTTTTATCTGTACGGTCTCTAACGAGCGGTCTCTTACCATATTTAAAATTTTTTTTCAAACCAGTGCATAAATTTGTTAAAGGCTGGAATTGGTCGCGGAAAAGCGGGGTTTAGATATTATAAAAGTTTAAATTCCTCAAAACTCCGTTATCATTACTGTTAAAAAAATAACTTATAGAACAAAATAGGTGTAAAACGTAATTAGAAATTTTTTTAATCAAACTCTTATTAAGAATGATATTAAAGAGTATAAGTTTGAGTGTTAGACAGACTCTATTTTTTAAATATAATAACTGACTTTGGAATTTAGTTTTTTTTTTTTATATAGAAAAATAACTGTTTAAAGATTTTACTTTTGGTTGAAAATTGATGAAGGGAAGGGAGAATTTAGAAGAAAACCAAACTTATAATATAATTAAGTTTTTGGTAATGAAACAATTTGTAACCATACCAGGTATAATATCTAATGTGTCTTATGACATTTTAAATAAAACTCTTAATAACGATTAATGAGAGGGAATAGAATAAAAAAAATCTATCTGTCCCAGCCAGGAATCGAACCTGGATCTCCTGCTATCCGGGCCGGCGTGTTAAGCCATTACACCACCAGGACTAGCTAGATATCTCATTAAATTCCCCCTACACTAGCGAGAGCCTAACCCACGAGAAAGACGAGAACTTCGTCTTGTACTCGAAGGGGCTGACATTGTCAAACTATTTGACGACTCTCGTCATTTACTTTATTTAATTTTAATTTATAAATATTTTATTTGGTTGTGGTTTTTTATCCCACGTAAATTTTAAACAATTAATGAGAGGGAACAGAATAAAAAAANGTGTGTTAAGCCATTACACCACAAGGACTAGCTAGATATCCCATTAAATTCCCTCTACACTAGCGAGAGCCTAACCTACGAGAAAGACGAGAACTTCATCTTAAACTCGAAGGAGCTGACATTGTCAAACTATTTGTCGACTCTCATTTACTTTATTTAATTTTAATTTATAAATATTTTATTTGGTTGTTGCAAGTCCTGGTGATGCAATGGCTTAACACGCCGGCCCGGATAGCGGGAGATCCCGGTTCGATTCCTGGCTGGGACAGATTTTTATTCTATTCCCTCTCATTGTTTAAAATTTACGTGGGATAAAATACCACAACCAAATAAAATATTTCTTAATAACGATATTCATTTCTGGCCAGTATGGAGCCATATTTTGATGTCATTCTTTTCTCATTGCTCTCCAGCTTAGGATATAATGACTTTCCCTCAGCTATATCCATCTTAAATGAAACTTTGGAAATCTGCTTAGATTATGAAGCTCCTGCTTTTTTTAATGTGTAATTCGATATATGACTTCATTTTATCTTTTTCTGAAAAATCTCAGTAAAATTTTTAAAATGTTTTATCATACTAAATTGTTTACTGAAACTAAGGTTATACATATATTTATTAATGTTAACAGCAATAGTACAAATGATTTAATATTTTCTCTGAATTCAGTCATTTCATAAGCAGTGATATGGCGGTGAAACATGCCTTTTTAATTTTACAGTTTCTTCTTCCGGGTTGAATCGTGTCAAGTTGTTGATAGTTGCCGAGCTTTCGCACATCATGTGATGGCTTCTTCAGGGCTGAATAGAGAATGAGAGCTGTTTTTTAAATCCTGGTGGTATATATATACCATGTTTTATACACTAGGAGGTGTCCGGTCCTTTTAAAACACGGCGCGGTCCGGTCCTTGGGCGAAGCATGCCTTCCCATTGGTTGGTACTGTGTTCTGGCGGCTGGTCTCTGGAGTAGTCAGGTAGCTGGTAACTGATTGGTTGGACCCTCTTGTCGATTAGGGCTGGTTTCCTGTTCTTGCTGAGTCTGTATACGCCTTCCCTGTTGATATTCTTCGGATTCATCGTTATTTCGATGGCTTCTCTGATGGTCCGTCGATAGTTGTTGCTTTCCCGGGCCAGTATTGAAGCGTCTTCGAATTTGATGTGGTGGCTGGTGTTAGGGAAATGCTCTGCTAGAGCTGACCTCTCCGTGCGTCCGTGTTTGATGTCTGCGATGTGTTCTTAGCACATCATGGACGTGAGTCCATCGTCCTTCCAGTTTCGCCGATGTAAGAAGTTCCGCAGGAGCAGGGAATCTTGTAAATTCCTGGAGTCCGAAGTCCAAGTTTATCCTTAGGTTTCGGAAGGATGTCTGTTATTTTTCTGTCCGTGCTGAACGTTGTTCTTATCTTGTGATTTTTGAGTATTCGGGCGATCTTCTCTGGTGTCCCTTTGACGTAGGAGATGGTCACTTGTCCTCAGAATTCTTCAGCTACTCGCTCTTCCTTGTTGCGCTGCCCATTTCTCTTCCTCTGGATCTTGTCTACAGAGTTGCTATCGTAGCCATTCTTCATGAAGGCGGTCTTCAAGTGTCTTCCTTCTTTCGGCAGTTGGGCTGGTTCTGAGAATATCTCCGCTCTGTTGAGTAGAGTGTTGATGACTCCTTTCTTCCGAGCCGGGTGGTGGTGTGAAGTGTCATGTAGGTATCTGTGGGTATGGGTGGGTTTCCTGTAGATTGAGTGGCTCAAGAGGTGATCCTTCTTTGTTACGAGTACGTCAAGGAACGGTAGTCTTCCTTTTTCTTCGAGTTCCTTGGTGAACTGGATGTTCTTGTGCATGTAGTTCAAGTATTGAAGGAACGCTTCCAGCGAGTCTCGGCCGTGTCTCCAGATGACAAACGTATCTTCGACGTACCGATACCAGCAGACTGGCGCTTGTGGTGCAGAGTCGAGAACACGTCGTTCGAAGTCTTCCATGTACAGGTTGGCTGCGAGTGGACTTAGTGGTGATGCCATGGCTGCTCCTTCAAGTTGCGAGTAGTACTTGCCGTTGTAGAGGAAGTAGGTCGATTGGAGACTTAACTTGGCCAGACTAAATTCTTCTTCCGTGAGGAGGTTCTTCATGAGGTTCAGAGTTTCTTCAACGGGGACCTTGGTGAAAAGGGACTTCATGTCGAAGCTAACGAGGTTGTCATGTGCTTCGATTCTGATGTCTTGAAGAATGCTGACAAAGTGTTTGGAGTTCCTAATGTGGTGTTCAGTGTTACCGACGTGAGGCTTCAGTTTCTTTGCGATGTACTTCGCTATGTTCTATGTTGGTGAGCCGATAGTCAAGACGATGGGCCTCATGGGTATGACTTCTTTATGTATTTTTGGCTGTCCGTAGTGTCTTGGTGGAAAGGGGTCTGATATCTTGAGTGACTTCCTCTTCACCTGTTCGTCGTTTTTTGAGTAGATTATGGAGATGACCTGCTGGTTGATGGTCTTTGTAGGATCTTTCTCAAGCTTCTTGTAGGTGTCGTCATCGAGGAGTGCCTGCATCTTCTCCAGGTAGTCTTCTTTCTTCATGATAACGGTGGCGTCGCCCTTATCGGCCTGGGCGTCTTCCTTTGAAACAAGATTCGAAAGCAGAGTGGTCCCAAAAGAGTCTCTTGGTTCTACAGAAAGGCTTCAACTACGCCACGCCCCACGCCGGATTCCTACAGAGAAAATTATAAGAGACTTTTGGGACCACTCTCTGCTTTTGAATCTTGTTTCAAAGGAAGATTGGGACCAGATCGACCGCCTCACCTGGAAAGCAGCTCAACGGCACTTCCTCAAGCACACTGACTCGCAAAAGAAGAAGTTTAGAAATCTCACAGCATCGAAGACGACTCTCAACAGTTGCCGATAAGGGCAACGCCACCGTTATCATGAAGAAAGAAGACTACAAGAAGAAGAAGCAGGCACTCCTCGATGACGACACCTACAAGAAGCTTGAGAAAGATCCTACAAAGATCATCAACCAGCAGGTCATCTCCATAATCAACTCAAACAACGACGAACAGGTGAAGAGGAAGTCACTCAAGATATCAGACCCCGTCCCACCAAGACTCTACGGACAGCCAAAAATACACAAAGAAGGAATACCTATGAGGCCCATTGTCTCGACTATCCGCTCACCAACATGCAACGTAGCGAAGCCTCACGTCGTTAACACTGAACACTACATTAGGAACTCCAAACACTTCGTCAGCATTCTTCAAGACATCAGAATCGAAGCACATGACAACCTCGTTAGCTTCGATATGAAGTCCCTCTTCACCAAGGTCCCCGCTGAAGAAACTCTGAACCTGATGAAGAACCTCCTCACGGAAGAAGAATTTAGTCTGGCAAAATTAAGTCTCCAATCGACCTACTTCCTCTACAACGGCAAGTACCACTCACAACTTGAAGGAGCTGCCATGGCATCACCACTAAGTCCACTCGCAGCCAACCTGTACATGGAAGACTTCGAACGAAGTGTTCCCGACTCTGCACCACAAGCGCCAGTCTGCTGGTATCGGTACGTCGACGATACGTTTGTCATCTGGAGACACGGAGAAGCGTTCCTTCAACACTTGAACAACATGCACAAGAACATCCAGTTCACCAAGGAACTCGAAGAAAAAGGAAGACTACCGTTCCTTGACGTACTCGTAACAAAGAAGGATTACCTCTTGAGCCACTCAATCTACAGAAAATCCACCCATACCGACAGATACCTACATGCCACTTCACACCACCACCCGGCTCAGAAGGAAGGAGTCATTAACACTCTACTCAACAGAGCGGAGATACTCTCAGAACCAGCCCAACTGCCGAATGAAAGAAGACACTTGAAGACCGCCTTCATGAAGAATGGCTACGACCGCAACACTGTAGACAAGATCCAGAGGAAGAGTAATGGGCAGCGCAACAAGGAAGAGCGAGAAGCCGAAGAATTCCGAGGACAAGTGACCATCCCCTACGTCAAAGGGACAACAGAGAAGATCCCCCGAATACTCAAAAATCACAAGATAAGAACAACGTTCAGCACGGACAGAAAAATAACAGACATCCTTCCGAAACCTAAGGATAAACTTGGACTTCGGACTCCAGGAATTTACAAGATGCCCTGCTCCTGCGGAACTTCTTACATCGGCGAAACTGGAAGGATGATGGACACACGCCTCTAAAACACATCGCAGATATAAAACAGGGACGCACGGAGAGGTCAGCTCTAGCAGAACACTTCGCCAACACCAGCCACCACACCAAATTCGAAGACGCTTCAATACTGGCCCGGGAAAGCAACTACTATCGACGGACCATCAGAGAAGCCATCGAAATAACGAAGAATCCGAAAAATATCAACAGGGAAGACGTATACAGACTCAGCAAGAACAGGAAACCAGCGCTTATCGACAAGAGGATCCTACCAATCAGTGACCAGCTACCTGACTACTCCAGAGACCAGCTGCCAGAACACAGTATCAACCAATGGGAAGGCAGGCTTCGCCCAAGGACCGGACCGCGCCAGGTTTCTACACCAACTGGCGTATAAAACATGGTATTTATATTCGACCTGGAATTAAAAAACAGTTCTCATTCTCTATTCAGCCCTGAAGAAGCCATCACATGATTTGCGAAAGCTCGGCAACTATCAACAACTTGACACGGTCCAACCCGGAAGAAGAAACTGTAAATACATCTGACGACCGTCGAGCCAACGTGAACATGCCTTCTTAATGTTGAACTAGATGAGTTGGACGTCTTTTGATTCGCCAAGTGGGTGTATAAGGCGAGGGATTACTCTGGTAACTCTGCTTATTACCTGTTACTTTCCTGTTAATGACCAAAATGTTGACACATTATCCATCCATGATAACCTCAAGAAGGCTTTTCGGTTTGATCCCATTTCTTCACATGGATTCTCATAGATAAGAGCCCAATAATGATCTTCTAGTTCCAGCCTCTGTTTTATTTCTTCTTTTGGCTGCAGCCCATAGACTCTCAACGGTTGACAGTGGAATGTTTGAACTCATATCCAACTACTTTTTCTATTTTATAGTAGGCCTTTGATAAATCTTTTTGGGGATGATTGCTTTTTTTAATGCATGCCAATCAATCAGGGATGATGCGTTCCTTTTATGCACTAAATAGACGATACATCTTTTTAAACCTCACATATTGTTTTAACCCCGCCGAAAATCTACTGTTGTAAATATTGGGACCTACATTATATTTTCGTCTTGCAAAATACTGTCTTCAATTTCGATAGACATCATATTCCTCCTCTCTTGATTGGATTTCTGGATGTGAGAATCTGAGCAAACCTTGCTTAAATAATTTTCCAATTAAATGCAGTTTTTGCAGAAGCTTTTTGTATAAACACAAATAATGAGTGTTATTGCTGTAATTAAAGAAAGTTTTGAAGCAGTTGACTACATACCTTCTCTGTTGCCAGTATATATAATTGCTTTGTGGCATCGCCATCTGCAACCATTCTCTCTCTCTCTCTCTCGTATAATTTCATAATGTTACCATTCCGGCATTGACTTTTCTTGTGGATCAGGCATTTTTCTTGAAGAAAATTATTTGTTTTGTCAATATCTTTGAAATCATTGTATAACTGAATGCTATAAAATCAAAATGCAAATATCAAATATACTCACATGTTATAATTTTAGCCAAATACTAATATCAATCATATTGTATGACTTTTTAATTACGTGTTTATATTTTAAGCAACAATTAGAGATGCGTGTATTGAACAAAAAAGATCGACAATGTCAGCTACATCGAGCATAAGACGATGTATTCTTCTTTCTCGTAGGTTAGAGTCTCGACACTAGTGCGGATAATTTAATAAGTTATCTGGCTCTCCCGGTGGTGTAAGTGGATAACGCTTTCCTGGTTAGCAGGAGATCCAGGTTCGAGTCCTGGTTGGGACAGTTAGATTTTTTCATTCTATTCCCTTGCATCAATTGATTTCAAAGATCCAAGGTTTCTGTATATCCGTGTCGAGCAGCTTGTACAAAGGATGCAAGGATGGCTCTTTTTGTTAATGTCCTGACGTGTAGACTCTGCAAACCAAGCGATCTTTAGGCCGTACCTCGATGTACACGGCTCGGGGTTTACGTCAACTTTTTCGTCTCCGCGTAACGAAATCATATAATCAATTTAAGAGCATTAGACTTGCAATCGGTATTATATTTGTAAACAATTCCATTTTCTTTAATTAGAGTCCTCATTTCTTCTTCTTTTAATTTAACGAGGAATTATGGCAATCTTTAAATCAAATTAAAATTTCATGTTTAGATATTCTTCTTTTATGTTTGTAAAAGTTATAATAATAATTAATATTATTTTATTTGACTTACCTTATAAAATTACATATATTTCGCCTATCGTCATACTTCTATTTGACTCATAATATTTATTTGAAAAATAATTGATATTTACATGAAAAAATAGCTCCACACTCATAAAAATCACTCCAAGTAAGTGCGATTTTTATCATAGAAGGTGCACTTACATAGGATATATTCATCCAATGTAATCGCACTTACAGAAGGATATATATGTTTATTGATGATATGATGCGATTATAGTGAGACTAAGGGTAGATGGAATATTTCCACTGAAGGTGAGGGTTTATGGGTGTAGGTTCGGGGAATGAGGGTGGGCGAGGTGGGGGTGAGTTCTGGGAAGATGTGGAGGTTTCAGAGATACAGGTTTTGTAGACAAATGCCCCATTCAGTGTGCTGTCTACCGGTGAGTACTACTAAGTCCCGTTTTTCTAGTCTTCACAGTACTAATGATGTATCACTGTCCCAGAAGAAGTCTGGTTATTGTCCCTTTAGTATAGAGTACTCTATGTTTGTGAAAAATGAGTGAGCGAGTTGGGGGATGAATCCCATGAAAGTAAGAAGGTTTCAGAGAGGCAGGTTTGGCTGTCATATGTCCTACTCAATGCGCTATCTACCGGTGAGCCCTGTAAACTCTGTTCTTAATAGTTTTCACCGTAGCTGAGATGTATTCCCTTAAATTATTTGGGATGGGAGTGAGTTTCGGGAAAATGAGAAAGTTTCAGAAAGCAAGGTTTTGGAGAGATATGTTCCGTTTTTTTGCACCATCTGTCGGTCGGTCTTTGTAACTGCCGTTATCTCCTAATATTCCTTTTTTAGAGTTAGCTTTACCGATAACGTCCAGGAATTCTAGCATAGATTATATTCCCTCTTCTCTACTAACTTATGAATTTTGGTAGTAACTTTTAGAGCAATGGATAGGCGTCCTTAATCAGTGCATTAATTTTTTCTGTTTTTATGATAAAAATAGGGCGAAAAAAAAGTAAATTAATCATTGAGATCTTATTAATTTTTCATTTTTGTTGAATATGTTCATATAATACTGTTTCAAACATAGAGGTAACTGTTGAAAAAAAAAAGTTTTTTGGGCATTTTAGATTTGAAGGACAAGTTAATAACTTGGCATTTACTGGAATATTTTTTTTAAAATGTTCATAATATGTAATAAAAGTTTTGAGATTTTGCCCATAACTACTAGATATGCTAATAAAATACCAACCATGTGAATGTGTTTGGTGGTCCAAATTTTATATGCGTATATAAATATTCTTTAAATATTTTAATGGAAAACAAAAGATAAATTTTCTTTTAAAGGTATTAATATAAATTTCAAAATTTCTTAACCGCACAAATTAGCTTTAAATCCATAATCGAATTGTAAAAGAGATATTTCTTGTAAGCTCATTATTGTAACATTAATGTAACTCAAATAAGGACGCGGCAAATATATAACTATAACTTATCATGATAACATACAAAATATTGTTATAAAAACTCACAAATTTCTGAAAATAATATAATACCCCCTATCGAACGTATTTTTATTCCAATGAAACGAGATTTGATTTTTACTATTATAGCTCTGCCACGTAAGTGCTGTGCAATCTAATCATATTTCCCATATTTATTTAAAGACGGGTATAAATAATTCTGTGCGTGCGAGGTATAAACATTGAGAATTGTATAATGGCCGGGAAGGTATAATGCGAGAAGCATTAGATGTATACATAAATATCGTTCTTAATTAATTCTTCTTTTTTCAAAAATATTGTACAGAATAAAAGCGATAAATTTGATCAAAATTTCATTATAGCCATTTTAAATTAAATTAACGTTTTTGTACGTAAATAACTATAAGGGTAGTAAGATTATAAATTGGGGTTTTACCCCTCCTTCCTCCCTCTTATGATTTAAAACATAAATTTCAAGAATATATAATGAAAATAACTAAATATAAAATTTTTAGTTTTGTCAANATATTATTTATTTTTCTGTATTTACAAAAGTGACAGGCCCGCAAAATACTATAAATTACTTTCTTACATATTTTATTAATAAACATTTATTGTGAAAAAATTTTAGAACAAAAATATAAAATAATGCTTTAGAAATACCATGTTCTTTCTATAATCTCAAACAGTGAAGAAAATATAGACGATTATTCTATTTGATCTCTCTTTAAAAGCCTTCTTTCTGAATTCAACCATTAGCAAAAATTGATTTCCTTAAGGGTGCTAAAACGCATACAGACAAATATATATGTAGGTGTGTGTATGCGAGCGCGTGCGTGAGTGAGTGAATAAAATTTTCAACAAAGAATATTTTTAGCTTTTACGTTATAGGATCGGTTAAGAACTGGTTGTTGGAACTTTGGTCGTTGGACTAGCGTAAATAGTTTAATTGCCTTACGGTAAATCTGCCAAATATAGTAAAATATATTTGTTGTTTACAAATATATATACAAGCCACACTGTTGTGTATTGGTTATCCCTAACCCAACAGTTAATGCATATCCTGACACCGCTATTGACATTGATAATCTCACAAGAAAACTTTGTACAGATCATACTATTACTTATTATTAAATATATAATTGTGAAGTAGACGGTGTGGGAAGATAAGATCTACTCATATGATGGGGTGGGGGGAGATTCCCGCATCATACATGGAGTTTCCTCAGGATAGGAATGACTCAAGGAGAAAGATGGCGGGTATTTATACGAGTCACGTCTGGGCCCTTGGCAGGAGACTGCTATCCCAGCTCCTCGAGTTTTCTCTGCACATAGAAGGTCTGCTGTATCATCTCCAGCTCATCATGTTGCTTGTAATCGTCGGATCAACTTCAATTCTGTAATATATCTTAAGCCCCTGAAGAGGCGTCTAAGAACGCGAAATCAGCCGGGCAATAAATAAGTGTTGTCGTTTTTATACTTTTCGCTTTCCACCAAGAAGTTGCCTATTACCTATGTTTAAATCTTCTTTTAGGGAGGGGGGAGGGAGGGGGTTTGATAAATGGAAAGTTCAAATACACATATTCATTAAATACTATGCTGAAGAAGTCACTTACTTTAGGGAGTTACTTTGTGGTGGACTTTTTTAAGAGTATTATTTAGTATATATTCAACTAAATTCAATTTTATTTTGTTGTTAAATGTACACTACTGGAAAACTAATATCATTAGACAGTCGGGACTCATATTTTAATGGATTTTTCCATTCTAATGACTTTTTAAGGTATATATAATTTTAGCAAAACGTTCATATTTTTAAACCAAGATTTCAACAAATATATTTTTACTGTGTTTAATTGAAACGTTTACAAAGTGAGATGATATAGGCGGACGAAGCCTGAATATTGTTAGAAAAGTGGAAATATAACCGATTATAGATATAAGGTATGCCAGCCTTAATGGACAATGAAAACGAGAGTGTTTGCTGTCGTAATACCTCTCTTTCTCCTTCGTACAAGGGATTTAGAATTATTTTCCTGCGATAATAAGAAAGACTTATAATTTTTACAGATTTTAATGGAATCACTTTGCCTTCATTCCTTTCAATATTAAGATAATATCTCTTAAGGAAGCTCTTTCAAGAAAACTGTTTTGAATTGTTTTTTTTTTCCTTCAAAAGCAGCTTCAATAGTGAAGGGAGGTTTCGCATTTAGGCCAGTGAATGTGGGTCCGGTATGCAGAGCTGTGCACATGGCCATCGGCATGCCTGGAACCCGACTCTCCAGCGATAGGCCAAGCTGGAGGATCGGGCACAGCAGATACAGCTCCAGGAATTGATCGGAGTTTTGTTAGCTCTGGAGATCCTGGAGAACGGAGTTGGGCCCGTTCGGAAAATTCGGCAAGACAAACTAATTTACGTAGGAAAACAGAATTATAATGAAACATAAAGATTTAATACAACCAATTGTGGAAGTTTCTTTGAAAATTATATTTCATGGACTTTATATTTATGTGTAAAATTATATATAATTAACAAACGAAATATAAGATGCTAAGATCTAATTAAATTTTTAAACAAATAAAACCACAGAAATAAGCTATATTATAAAGCTGATTTATAAAATCGAACGTTTTAAGACCAAAGCTCCTTTGCTACACCTATAATTTGAAAGAAGTCAATTCATAAGCTACATAAAATTGTGAGAAAAATCAAATATTAGTTGGTACCTTAAAGCGATTTTTGAAAATTCTCTATAGATCTTTATAAATCCCACTTAGCACAAGATATATAAATGCGTACATATTGAATGGCAAAGAATATTTAAAAATATTACACACTGAACATTCAAAAATTATTTGTGCTTTATACTTTATAAAATTCTCTAAATTTATTTATTTTAATTTTTTTTTTTACTGATAGCCTCTCTTTCAAATACTTAGGAACATGAAGGAAGGGGCTATCTACTGGTTGCCACCCCATTCTAAGATGAATCCATGATTTAGGAGAATTTATTATTAATTAATTATCAATCAATTAATTATTAACAATTAATTTATAGATAAAAGCTTGCCGTGGGAGGGATTGGAACTCGCAGTTCCAGAATTACGAGACCCGAACGGATCCCCTGAGCCACCCTGGCGCCCCGTTTATTTATTCTTGCGCTCAATCACACGTGGCGTAGTTTTTGTGTTCCTAAAATAAATAAATGTAAATTAAAGCTCTTAGTTTTAAGATATTTGTTGATATTTTAGACAAAACAGACTGTAGGAAGAGGTATCCTACCATAGGAAATTTATTTTCTCTATTTTTAAGAACTATGGGCCTGCTTAATCCTAATTTTTTAAAAAATTATATATTTTTCTTAAACTTTCTTTTTTTTTTAAATGAAAATATCATTTTTCATAAATGTAAAATTAACTAATTATTTAACTATCAATTTCTGTTAATATTTTTGTAATTTTAATAAAATCGAAGATATTACAATTTTTTTCTTCCTTCAATTTCCCCTTCTCACCGTTCTAGGCTATTTTGTCATTAATGAACTCATTAAAAAAATGCAGCATTTGTAAAAGTAGCTAATCTACATTTAGTTAATTTTGGTAGTTACGACAAATGTATGACTTAAATATTATTAAGCGTAGAAACGAAGCGACGTTGGAGCCATATAAGGCGAATGGATTAACCAAGCTACACGCTCCTGGCGACACCAGATGTCGGCGCTTTAATTAGGAAGGAGAATGTAAGACCTCCTTGGCCAACCATCTTACATGCTCGTTAGCACAGAGCCGTCACATATATTACCACCGTACTCGTATTAGATATGCCCCTTTGATTTTAATCTTTAAATATCTCTATTAATTGGTGGTTCTCGCAAAAAGTAATAGATATTGTAATAAAACTCAGATCCGAGACTGAAAATAGTTATAGTAATAGTAAGTAAATCCATTACTTCCGACATGTATCGCTCAGTTTCCTAAGTCAGATTACAATAGTGTGGTAGTCTCATCAAAGGAGCTTTACTAAGCCCCTAAAGTACTTGGGGGTATATAATTGAGGCATATCAAAAGATTATTACGGGTGGGGGTAATCGGAAGGCTGAAGGCTTGGGGAGCCTAATATTAACGAACTCCCTCGGTTTAGCAATTGGTAGCATGCCCGCCCGGAAAGTGATAGACCCGTGTTCGATTCCAGGCTGACATAGTGAATTTTTTTTCTGGTTTCTTGTGCGATTCAAATATATGTGTTTTCATAGCTTCTCCAAAATTTAGCATTAACTAAAATATTATAATTAATTTATATTAATAATATTTACAATAATGTTAATATTTATTTAATATAATATTTAAAAAATAGTTTCATTACATTGTCTAGATATAAATATAAATTCTCAGCTATAATATTGTGAATGTGGATAAACCACAAATAGATAAAAGTTAATTAAGTATTAAATAATTTGAACAAACAAATAATGCTGCAAATATCTTGAAATCAATATTTCAGTGATTTTTATGCAACTGAGATATTTTGCATTCCTCAATATTTTTGTTTCAAAAAAATTCTGCTTATCTTGTAATGGGTCTCTTAGTGATTCAATTTATACAAAAGAAAAAAAAAACCACACACTTCATTTCCCTATGATCCTTCAAATTTCTTTTAATCTTGGATTTCTGGTAAACTTCCCCTTTTAACAGTTTGCTTATAAGTTTTTAATTTGTTAAAATATCAACACAATTTTACTTACTGAGGGTTTTTTTTTCCAAGAATAAGTGGTAAGTTTTTGTTCTCATAAATCTGAAAACAATCAGACGTCTAAGACTTTAGCGTCCAAAAGTATAACGAAAACGAATAATGACAGTGATAAAAAGTAATTTTCCCATTTGGTGCATGAAACTTTCTCATTAATGTAGAGTTCACCAACAGGCACAATAACTAATTAATGTATAATCTATAAAACTAAATGAACGTTACAATATGTATAATACTAAATACATAAAAATAAATTAATAAAATAAAAAATTAAAAAAGGAAAAAAATTAATAAAAAGCTTTGTATTATATCAATAACATAAATTTAAGTACATTGTTCACATGCATTTTCAGTGATAAGACTGTATACTATGACGAGCAATGTCGTTTTGCACACAACCTAATCAAAGGTATTCAGACGATTTCATTCTTAAAATTGAATAAACATTAAAAATTATTTTCATTATCAAGCAATTATATATATGTATATACATATAATAGAAAAAGTATATAAAATAGATTCAAAGACAAAATAAATCCGTCTTGTAGGAGCTATCTAACCATAGGTTATTCCACAGTTTATATATGTATTCACATTTGTTATGTATGTTTGGAGGATACTACACCCTCTACTCTTACGGAACATATTTTAGTAACAAACAAATCTTTGTTGAATATTAAACTAATAACTTCGTAAATAACAACCGATGCAACAAATAACTATTTGTATTCGCATTTGACATTTCGCCATATTTGTCTAAATCCGCACCAAATCCAGTCTGTGCGAGGCGAAATTTTATTAATAAAACAAAGTAATGGCAGATTTAAAGCCGTAAAATTTACAATACAGGTAAATGCCCACTCCTAAAATTTTAATTTCTCTGTGGAACCTCTAAAATATTCTTTTTATTATTGAATTAATTTACATTGAGTTTATATTCTATGAACTATACGGCCACAATATGGAAAACCTTTTGTAATCGTTCAGGATATCTCAGGTAACCCGTCACTCCTATTCGTTCCATTTTGCTTATTAATGTATTCATTTTTTTTTACATTTAAAACACATGCCTGATTTCTTTAAAAAAATTAATTTGCTTATTAAACTGTTAAACTAATATTTATGATACAGATGAACCTTTTAACTGTTTAATTTGTTTAATTGTTCAATTTCACTGAGTAAGTACAAAGATGATTTTTCTCTTAGAATTTTTTTTTTTTAATCGAACTTTACATTTTACGTAATCCTTCATTTCCTATCGTCCGGTTGAAACCGAAGACTGAAGTCTCAACAGTTCAGGCAAACCCCCACTCTTATTTGCTCAATTTCGCTGTGTAAATCTTGAACTTTTATCATTAAACAAACCCATGTTGAGTTTCATTACTCTAAACTAAATACGACGCCCACTTCATAGAAACCATTTATTTTTTTTTTTACCTGCAGTTCACATATCAGATCATCCCACACTCTAACTAATGGGTTTTCTTTCTTTAAATAACAAACTTAGCCCTTTGTTTTGATAACAATAAATAATTTAATAAACAATCTCAATAACTACATTCATCCAGGATTCAATAAAACAAGAGTTCAGCAGGGTAAATATAAAATTTAAATTACTTTAATGTAAAAATTGTTTTCGCATTATAAATATGGTGTTATAAAATCCTTATTCTGCCAAAGTAGAAGTTCTTAACTATAAAAAAAAAAACAAAAAAAAAACATGATTTTATTAAATTTGAGAGTGGACTCAATAAACTCATTCAAATGGATTGACATGTTATTGATACGGTTTTTTCAAGTGGATTTAGCTGATGGAAGATAACGTTAGATTATCAGTGATTGGACTTGCTATTCGGTCGACTTCTCAGTTTAGTATTTTCAGCAGATTTTGATTTTACATTTGTCTTATACTTTCATTACGAGGAATAAGAGGCAACTATTAACTTTAAGATTTCTGGCAGCTGAATGGTAGTGTTGAAATACAATGTCCTCATAGAACTTGCAAATGGTGCTGTAATACGATAACCAAGACACTCTAAAATGACTTATATAAAAAAAAATTTGGTTGTGTTCACAACCTATTTAGCTGACACAACGAGACACCGCAACAATTTCTGTGGAATTGTTTGTTTTTTATTACTAATGATAAATATATAATAACCGAGAGGATGAATAGTGATATATTTGTTTATTAAGATATCTGTAGTATACATAATTGTGCATTTTCTTGACTGGATAAGATAGAAAGTAATATCTCAAGTGATAAGGAGGGATTGGATTGGAGTTGTAGACATGGCGATCAGCTTCCAGGTCCTCTTCCGGAGGTGTGACTGGGGATCCAATCTGCTCCAAGAAAAATATCGCTCTCCTCTCATTTCACCCTCTAAAGTACATAAAGGCCGAGCCCCCCCCCCCCCCACAACTCTCATTTTAATTCCCAATCAATCTTAGCCCTCCCCCCAGTCTGGCATTAATCCTTATCGGGTGCTCTCATTCCGTCCTCACTGAATTTCACAGTTGAATTTCCAAATTATTGAGTGACTCTGAAAAATTCCAACAGTCAGCCTTAGGGGTTTTCTCATTCATTTAATTTTGAATCTGGTGCATTAGCTCATTCATTACTATCAGTCAATATCTTTATCTTGATCTATCAGTAAAGTATATATTGGTAGTATTGGAGACGTCTGAAATAGAATTAAGAATATTTGGATTCATTTATTTGTTGGAATCGTATTGACTTCAAATCATTTAAAGTTTATTCGAAATAATTTTTAAAGAATCATTACTCTTCATAATCTTGGGAATCTATTTCTGCTAGATTCGCAGAGTTGTTTGAGCCACATAACGAGAACAGTATAAAAACATACTCAGTGTCCCCTCTGGAGACCATAAAGGTCATCTCTTTCTTCTGAACCCTAAAGATCGGAATGAAATTATTACTTCTTGTGCAAAGAGGACGAATGAAGTAAGGAATGTCGGAGAAGGGCATTAGGAAAAAATATCAATTTTCGACTCAGGTCTTGACCAGACTATGCAAATAATTTACATTTAAGATTTTATTTATGTTAGTGTGCTACAATATGAATTATAATACAATTAAACCTGAGGAATGGGCACTTTATTGGAAGCCACACAACTAATTTACATGGATTTTTTTTAAGTCATCATATTTTTATCTTATGAAAGAAATATTTAAAAAAAATCATTAATATTTAAAAGTGCAGAATTTGTTAGGGTTCGATCATGATTGATAAAAAAAAATACAATTTAAAAAAAAAAGTATTGTTTATTATGAGCCGTTTCAGCTTTATTGTAAGCCATCTTCAGGGCTATCATGAAGGCGAGAGGGGACGTGTTGCAACCTGGATCAAATGTTCATGACTTTGGTATGCGGTCAAAAACTTTCCATTTGAATAATTAATTAATGTTTCCGATCTAAATTATCTTAGGTAATATAAATATTGTAAAGAATCAAAAATTAGATTTTACGACTTTAATTATTAATTTTAAATTGGTACATTGTGTTTTTCAGAAAAGTCTGTCCTTACCATTTCGTCTTCCGTGTAAAGTCTTTTACATTAACTTCGAAATATAACCTTATTAATACATTACCAATTTTTGGAATGTTAACATATGTCCTAGGAGAATGTGTGTCCTTCTTGATATTCCCTGCTTTATCCCGCTGGATTTTATCAGCCTATATATGGAATTCTTTCTCCTCGGTCCTTTTTTGTGGGGAAGTCCGACACCATCTGGTGTCCTGGAACACATCCTTCTCGGACCCGCCAACTGTTATCCCCAGACAGCTGTCAGGTTGCCAGAGGGCTGCGGAGGTTCGGTCCATGGAGGGGGGTATTGATCCCGGTGTTTGCCATCTCTCGCGGAAGTCCCACTCTCTCGCTCTGGATTGACGTCAGACTCGGAGGTAATCCACTGAGGTAGAGTAACCCTCACTAATATCGGTCTCCGTGTACCGATGTGTGTTCAGCTCTTAATGAAGTGCTCTCAGTCTGTAGGAGACGAGCGATGGGTGGTGGCGCGGGAGGTGGAGGGGGAAGAGAAAGGAGATGAGGTGGGAGACAAATACCGAAGACGGAAGAGGATGAAGTGGAGGCGGTTGGGAGGATTCAGGAGAAAGAGAGAGGAAGATATATTGAAAGCTGTGGAAAAGCGAGCGAAGAGCTGGTGGAAACGGAACGAGAACCTCTTTGAGATGGCAACTACTGAAATCAGATTTAGTGTAAGCCAATATCAATATTTTGCAGGAACCACTGTGAATGTACAAAATTTTGGGGTGACCAATAATCTGAAGTCACTAATAATTGGTTATCGGTTACTGCTACATCACTCTGAAAGTTAGGCACAATAAAATATATTGAGATATTACCAAAATAATTTAATTGTTCAAACATTTATATTGAACACATTTTAAATTACTATATTATATTTTATTTATATTGAAAAATGTAAAGGTAGCTTTCTTAATTCCCCTGAATTTAATGAAGAAATAAAAGGTAGTTGCTAGTAGGTCTATGAAAATCCAGATGAGTAAATGTATTCCGAACTCTAAGGGCACATTTTGCGTCTATGTAGACCACAAGCGCTGTGCTCATATGTATATAGATGAACTTTTTGTTAAACTATAAAACAAAATAAAGCAAAAGTTTATTTGCCTACTAAATTTTTTTTTTTTTGGTCAATAGGTTGCATCTATTTTTTCTTCAAGGTTACCTTCTATAATAATGAATTATGTTGACAATGGAGTAATCAATATTATATTTTTGGCTAAATTTATAGATTTATTATGTCAGGATATAGGGAAAATCCGAACAAATTTACCCCTGTATTTTCACAGGGCATGGGGGATACAACTGATTACGATAACGGACTGAGGATTGATACAGCGTAGAGATGGGATAGATAATATACTGATTAGGATAGATTAGCGCAAATCCAATATCGACAGAGGCCCTATTGGCTTTCCTGGTCTGCCACTTCGCATGGACACGTGACAGAAGTCCTAATGGACTGTCTGCTACTGTGAGTTTGATATTGATAATTTGATGAGGCAGGATACATTTTGATATAGTCTCCTGCACTCGTGTTCCTCCCTCTATGTCCACGGGATTGGAGGTGATGTTAACTTCTTTTCACTCAATTAAATTAATTACAAATTTTATGAAAGCTCTTAGACTCTATTTTGGGGATCTATGTCGCTTTTAGCGAATTCCAAAGGAATACAACGATAGAATGGACAGAATATTTTCTCCTAACCTAACAACTAGACTCAAAAATTATTCTAACCAAAATTTTATATGTGTGTGTGTTAGTGTTGTGTGCGCTGAAAACGATACAATTGTGGCTACGATATATATAATAAACAAGGACAGAAAGAAGAAAGAGTGTAGTGAACACACTAAAAGATTAAAAAAATAGTATCTCTTCATTCTTCACTGACGAAGGGCGAGAAGTCTCCTCAAAAATGTTACTTATTGTAATTTTGTAGTTTGTATGTTCACTACACTCTTTCTTCCTGATATATATATTTATAAAGCCTGTACTGTAAATATATTTTAGTTCATAAGCCGAAGTGAATTCATTTTTATCGATTTATTTTATTTTATTATTTACTAAAATTAATGTTATTTCAAATGTTTTGGGGAAAAAAAGTTACAATTGTGTATGAATGAAGACGAGGGGGGACGTGTCACCAGGATCCCATATTCATGACTGAGAGGTAGGGTTTGGAAGTTAGGAGAAATTTTGCCTTGACCAAACCCAACAAAGAAAATACCTACTAATAAGCTCCACAGTCAAAAACTTTACATTTTTAAATAAGTTAAATAATTAAAAAATCAAACGTTACCGCGAGCAAAAAAAAAAAAAAAGTACCATATAATATATACGTCTTTACATATTTACAAAAATTCAAAATACAAGTACTTTTATATGTATATACTTTATTCTATAGAACCATATTTTTAGCTTAAAATTGAATGGCAAATAAGGAAAATAATTACTATAAAATATCGCATCTTAGAATTAAGTAGCGAACTCTAAATGGGAAAACATCCTTTTTTTTTTTTCATTTTATTAGTGTTGAGGTTATAAAATTTACTTTTAGTTCTTTCAAGTATTAAACTTCTATGGAAGAAAGCAATGAATACTCTTTAAATAAGAAAAGTATTAGAGGAGAAAGGAATAATGGCGGGTAGAAGTAAAAAGAAGTAGTGTAAAGAGCAATAATAACGAGTAAGAAGGAGTAAGAAATACAGAAAGAAAAGGGAAGGTCTCGCCTATCAGAGAGGGAGGAACGAGGGAAGGACAACTGATATCATGGAGGAGTGGAAGGGTGCAGGCAATACCCTCCGCCGACTTGGGGTAACTCGAGAGCCACCCCTACCTGGGTCTTTAGCGGATGCAGATCATGTCTCCCGTCGCCATCTTCACTCTTGTGGGGCGCTCACAGGGGAGGAAAAGTCTACGGAAATTCTTATTTCCCGAGCTCTTATGTCATTACACATTCAAAATGGGATGTCGTCTCGTGTCATATAAATTACTTTTAGATAATTCGAATGACAGTAGAAGTTGTTGACATATTAGAGGTTGAAATGGAGTTTCATTTACTTAATAACACAACTAGGTCATGTCCAATGAGTATTCACTCAAAAGACAACGGAGCAGTTAACTGCTTAAATAAATCGTATTAATAATAAACAGAAATCTAACAGATAAAGATAAATGAAAAAAACCCAATTAGTTAAGTCATATTAAATCTAAACTGACTGTGATTCATATTGGGTCTGAAAATATAACTTAAACAGTTCTTATAGTGAAAAACTCTTACAGTGATTGACCTCGTTACCTTGGGTTCCATCTTGACTTACGACTTACATGGGGCGAACACACAAAAAGTAAAAGATAAGAACTCAATCGACGATATGGACTTCTATACGGACTCATGAACAAGAACTCCAATCTTACGATTGAAAACAAACTGACGCTCTACAAAACCTTATTACGACCAATCTGGACTTAAGGAGTAAAAAACCTGGGGTGCCGCCAAGCCTTCCAATAACCAACGAATCCAGTCCTTTCAATCCAAAACCCTCCGAATAATCGCAAATGCTCCCTATTACGTATCCAATTCCTCTCTTCACCACGATTCTAATATTTCTTTTGTTCAGGATCTAATTTCTTCCCGCTTCAGCCTTTTCCACAGTAAACTGCCATACCATCCTAATCTACTAGCAGAGACCTTGTCTTCAAACTTCAACCCCTAAAACCCTCCTCGTCGACTAAAACGAAGATGGCCCCGCGACCTCCTGGGGACATAGTCTGTAAATAATTTGAGAGTGGTGTCATTGGTTACCTTCTCTCCTCATGTGATTGACATTGAATGTCATTTTTACTTCATTTTGATCAAATTACAAAATGTTTTTATTTAACAGAATGCAATAAATAAATAAAAGTTTAATAAAAAAAAGTTTATCAGTTATCCCCCTCCCCCTACCATGATTTATACTTTAAAAAATGACTAAATTTTTATATTCAGCGATGATAATAACTTATACATTTTAATCATATTCCACATAATAGAGGTATTCAGATAACGCATTAAATATTCATATACTTTAACAAAACCTGAGCCCAAGGAAAAATTAAGTGTTTATACTTAGAATATTATGATATTCTAATTCGTACTCTATGGAGTACGACTCATTTTTTGTTTTTTCTTCTAAATCTGTTTTTAACATAATATATTAGAATGAATACATAACAGAATAATGCTTTATTGTTGTGCAAGTTTTTAATTATTGATTACTTCTTTTTATTTATAAATAATTCTTTCATGCATTGCTTCTTGTCGTGATTTAACTTATCACGTGTTGGCCTAGTGCCTATGAAAATCTTTAGGTGACCCAAGGAACAAAATTTGGTATAGAAACCTCTTGTAGGAATTTAAAAAATTATTATAAAAATTTATTTTAAGGACCGAAAGTACGTGAAAAATGCTGTAAAAAGTACTCATCTTCCATTGCTTTTTCGGGCTCAAATTATTTATATATTCGTGTTTTCTAACGAATCAATGAAATCTGCTTATTTCATGTGTACCACGAGTTATATATAAATACATGGATGGAGTAGGATAAGTGAGGACCTAAGTCCCACAGTGATGAATACTCTCAAAAATGTCGAAAACATTTACAATGGAGCTTACGGAAATATATTATTTTATTCAGGGAGAGCAGAGAGCAGTATTATAATGTAACACAAGCATGATACATATATATATATATATATATATATATATATACACTGATTCTACATAGAAGTGGTATGGATGTACATGATTTTTAAAGGATCATATTTTAGTTGTTATTAAAGGACTAAAGGTAATTTCCCACCGCTAGAATTCCTTACATGGTACCGGTATTGCTTGATTTCTTATGGGGTAAACTACTAAGTTCCCTAATCTCTGCCTGCCCCAGAACAACGGGAGATTTCCCATTGTCCCAGCTGGAGGTGTCACTTACTACCATGGCCGATGGTTCCCGCACACCTGACAGGAGAGTTTAATGAAAACATTATCCTATGAATGAGAATAGCCATTTATAACACTTTTTAAATTGAGTATGCTTAAAACTTGAAAATTTTCTATTTATCCCTATAGGAAAAACTAGTAGAACAATGATTTATTTTATAGTTTAAGTAATGGCTTACGTAAAATCCAATATATATCTTTGTCACAATTAGATTTATAAAGCATTAACAGAAAATATACCAAAATTTATGCTTTTTTTTACTTAACAAAAAAAAATTATAATAAAGGAACTAAATTTACATTGGTAGGTGAACTACTTTCGGGTACTTTCTACTATTGTATAATCAACTTAGGAAGTTTAGTACTTCTTTCTTCTTTTTTTTTTCACATTGTTTTTCAGGAATTCTTCTTGGCTAATATTGAAAGAACGAAAAACTCTTACTATTAGATGTTTTTTTTTTTTTGGAGGTTCGGTCAAGGTAGATTAAAAAAAATACAAATTAAAAAAAAGTGAATCAAAAAAGAAATTATCTGCCGACGTTTCAGCTTGCATTGTAAGCTATCTTCAAGGCTATCATGAAGACGAGAAGGGACATTACGTCCCTAAGTTTACATTTTCATCTTCATAAGTAATCGAGGAACAAATCACCGTCCTACCCTTAAAATATTAGCTCCTGTCACTAACAAAAATTTTTCAAAAGTAAGTTTATTACTCATCAAAACAGAAAATCTTTTTAAATTAAAGAGTTGATATTTTTGATTCGTGAAATAATAGGAAATTAAAATATTATAGCTCAAATATTATAGCTTCTGTAACAACAGTTACTCTTGTGAAAGTACTTCCTTCTAGTTACTTCAAATTTTTAACGAATAAAAAATAGAAGGAACTATGACAGAAATGTTGCAATTAGCTACACCACCAATTTTTCAAGTTGGCACATTAAATGGTACGCACGTATACCATTTCTAATCATATAAAAATATATAAATATAATTATGTGATCAATTAGATATTTAAAGCTGAGTAATTATCACAATAAAAGTTCTTAGGCTTACTTCAGACTGTCCGGTAAATATGAGTGCGAGAAGTGCTTTATCTCTATAATAATAAATTTCCAAATATCTTTTTAAATGCTCTTTTCCTGCATTAAATAAATCATATATATATAATTAATAGAATATAACAATTTTTTAGTGCAAGGGAATAGAATAAAAATCTAACTGTCCCAGCCAGGACACGAACCTGGATCTCCTGCTATCCGGGCCGGTGAATTTACCAATTATGCTACAAGGACAAGTCTGGTAAGTTATTAAATTCCCCGCACTAGTGTAGAGAGTCTAACCTCCGAGGTCGACGAATATATAGTCTTTTGTTCAAAAGAGCTGATATTGTCAAGCTGTTTAAATGACTCTCGTTATTTACTTTTAAATTTTAATTTTATAAATATTATATTTTTTTGGTATTTAATCCCACATAAGTTTTAAAAATTTTTAGTGCAATTACGAGAGTTATTTAAACAGTTTGACAATATCAGCTCTTTCGAGCATAAGATGATATATTTGTCTTCCTCGGAGGTTAGACTCTCGACACTAGTGCGGGGGATTTAATAACTTATCAGATTTCTCTCGGTAGCATAATTGGTAAATGCACCGGCCCGGATAGCAGGAGATCCAGGTTCGAGTCCTGGCTGGGACAGTTAGATTTTTTATTCTGTTCCCCTTGCACTAAAAATTGTTAAAATTTACGTGGGATTAAATACCACAAAAAATTAATAAAATTAATAGTGTATATATTTTACTAAATTACATTTTACACTTATTATGTACTGTAAATCTTCCTTAATTCTTACAATTATGAATATATTGACAATTTTTCATTTTGGTTTTTCTCAATACCTCGCGCCCTTCTCTGTACCGTTTAAACCGTTAGAGATTTCATCCGATAGCTAACAGAAAGTGGTTTAAATCAATAATTATGTTTTTTAATTCAACATAATTTAATAAAGGTATTACACAGACTGATTTTTATTATTATATCCTTTTTTAATTATTGATTATTTCTTTTAAATTCATAAATATTTATTACGGTCTTGACCATGTAGTAATGTTCCTTTTTGCGATGCTTTATCACATCATGTGATGGCCTAGTGCGTATTGAAAACGCCAATAGGCTCAAGGAATAAAACTCGTTATAGGAACTTCTTGTAGGAATTTAAAAAGAATGCCATTATCTTGTAAAATGAATTACAAGTGCAAAAAAAACGTGAAAGTTTCTGTAGGTAGTAGACTCTTCTCTCCAATGCTCTTTCGGGCTAAAACTATTTATTTACAAACAATTAATGAGAGGGAATAGAATAAAAAATTTATCTGTCCCAGCCAGGACCGGTGGTGCAATGGATAGCATACCGGCCCGGCAAGCAGGAAATCCAGGTTCGTGTCCTGGCTGGGACAGATAGATTTTTTTATTCTATTCCCTCTCATTAATTGTTTTAAATTTATGTGGGATAATAAACCACAAATAAATAAATATCTATTTATTTACTCGTGTTTTTCTAACAAATCAATGAAATGTGCTTGTCTTACGTATATAATGTATATAACTTATCTTACGATATATTAAATTAAAAAAAAAAAAAAGCATAAGTGAGGACCTAAATTTCAGAGTGAAGAATACACACTGTAATGTGAAAAACATTTACAATGGAGCTTACGGAAATATATTATTTTCTTGAGGGAGAGCAGTATTATAATGCAATACAAGTATGATATATAGGTATTTTCCCACCGCTAGAATTCCCTACATGGTACCGGTATTGCTTGATTTCTTTTGGGAACAACTACTAAGTTCCCTAATCCCTGCCTGCCCTAGAACAACGGAAGATTTCCCATTGTCCCAGCTGGAGGTAGTAGAATCTTCTCTCCAATGCTCTTTTGGGCTCGAACCATTTATATACTCGTGTTTTTTCAAAAGTACCAATGAAATCTGCTTATCTTACGTATATAACGAGTTATAATAGAGCAACAAATGAAATGCTGTTTTCCCGATAAATATGGGGAAAGTTTTTAGCGAAAAAAGGCTTTAGAGAAAAGTTAAAAACATTAACTCTTTGGCTGAAGAGGGGTTGTCCGTTGACTTTTATGCAGGGCTATTCTGGCTCCAACTTTCTTGATGCTTCATCCCTCTGTACTTTTGTTTTTTCTCTGACGTCAAGAGTTTTTAACAATCGCATATCGCATTCGCATCGAATAGGGAATAATATCTGTAGTCCTGTCATTGAATTTTACAGAAGATTTTTTCCATTAAACAGAAGTTTAATTAAAGTAATTTGATTTATATGAATTCAATTTATAATTATAAATATTAAATGTTGTTGGCTGTCCAAAAATTAAAAAAATAAAAAAAATTCTGCATATGAATTTCACTATAATTTCCTTCTCTCTGTATTAATTTAATCTTAATTTTGTGAAATTTGAGTCTAAAATAAAGTGATGCTGAGTTACATGACTTAAAAAAAAGTTTCATGTTTTACTAAAAATTCAGAAACTGTATGTAAAATGGGGAAACAATTTACATAGCATTTGGACTTAGTTCTGAAAAATGGCCTCCTCCTACAGGTGTTTTTTGACAACGGATCTACAAGTTTTACCTGTAGGTCACGAAAATATTAATAATTAATTTATTTGAATCGTACAGTGACCTAGAAAAAACTCTATTGCTCCCCGTCTGAGGTAGAGTTGTTTTTCTTAGCACCTTGGACGATTCAAATAAATAATGAAATGTGGGAAAACTTTACCACAATTTGATATTAATAAATAATTAATTCGATTTAAGTATATATTTAATGAGGTGAATGTACGAAAATTACTACAAAAAAAAAGTACTTTATATAGGTGGGGCATAAACTTAGCAGATTTTGCATCGTGATTCACTAAAGATGGATATAGAAAAAATTAGTCAAATAATTTTATCTAAAAAGATGTAGGATGATATGACATCACAAGATAATAACAAAAAAGTAACTAAGGCTGGCTCTGGATTGATCGGGAGTCAAGAGTGGGGCTAGCTTTCTGCATAAATCTTATATTCTTAAAAATGCTCTTTCGTGTTCGATTTGTTTAGTGTTGTAGATAATAAAATTGGAAAATTACATTTTACACCTAAATTTTTTACTCCTTTTGCTATAAACTTTTAGGGACACTAATAATAACGAAACTATGACAATTATAAAAGTATTATTAGAAAGACGAATGAGTAGAGAAACTAAGACATTTTTCAAGTCCCATTTGGAACTTATGGGATTAGCTTGATCTCTTAATAATCTGTTAAAATGAACCACTTTTGAAGATTCAAATTATGATATTTTTAGCTTAAAATATAAACCTTCTCCGCAGTTATTAAGACTGCTTTTCTTTCTTTTTTTTTTTTTTTTTAACGAATTAAGAGAACGTTTTTGTTGTGTTTTGGGCCACTGTGAATACTTTTTGAAAGAACAATTATATTTAATATTTGGCTTTAAACAAAAATTGAACATTCCTGAATAGAAAAAAATTGATATTAAGGATATTAATGTAAAATTTTGGAAGATTTTTGAAGTGTGATAAGAGAATGTGGGAATATTTAAAGTAGATAAAGTAAGACATTCGAGAATGAAGACCATAACAATGAAATTAGTGAAAAGATAATTTATTATTATTATAATTTTTTTTAAAGGCTTTAATTCAGCATAGCATGAGAGCAAGCAAAGCGTTTAGTATTCAATTGTGGGGGTTATGTTGTAGGAAGGAGAGAGAATAAGAGGGTGTGGTAAGGTCCCCGGACAGTGCTGCTCCTGCGGCTAATACTTACAGCTCAGTTTCAGGGGAGCCGCCGCTAGATCGCTCCACTTACCCCTCCACGCCCTGCTTTTTCTTATCTCTTATCAGCTGTGCTCCCTTCTGCTCAAGACACGTGGAATATTTCCACCTTCTGCAGAGGATAATGATTTACCTGGAATGAAAATCCGTATAAAATAGGAGAGTTGGTAGATTGAACTGAAACAAAATAACCGGGGCATATGAACTTCACATGCTATGTCTAATCTATAGTTAATTAAAATACGAATTATAGCTTGAATTATAAAAGTCTGCATTTTTCATTGGTTGAATTTATTATTAATAATATAATGAGTGTGTGCGTGTGTGTGTGTGTGTGTAAGTGTGTGAGACCTATACGTCATTATTTTCGTCTCGTTTTGTACTATCAGTCATTAGCTGAACATTTGTGTGTTTATACTTAATATGTAAAACTATTTGCGGGAAGGGAAGTTTCTTCGATTCTTTACCTATCCTACACAGAAGAAACTATAGAAATATATATTTTTGATTTTAAGCATTTTCTATATAGGTGAAGAATGGAAGAAAATTTCCGCCATGTTTTTAACGTAAATAGGTGTTTCTTTGTGGAAATATGCTGTAATTAAAACTTTTTTTTTCCGCCGGTGCCAATCCTTTGTGATGGATTTAGTTGTATTGCCAATGTCAGAGGTGTCAATTATTTATGTTTGATCGTGTGGGTTCCCAAGGGCGTCTGGGTCAGCCGACTCGGCGGGGACAATGTGTTAGTGCAGGTCAGCTAAGTTCACTCTGTCAGCTGTATTCTCATATTGTCTGAATATTTAGAAGGAATTGGCATGCGATTTTTATGATTTTTCGGGTGTTCTTAATTACCGTTACATATACCTTTGGATTTTAACTGAAAGAGCGAACAATTATTTAAATAGATTATACCTAATTTATTTTTATTGAGCATGTCAACCAATAGGATCATTTGAGGTGTTTCATCAGATTATCAGAAGTAACTTTCAGCACAGCTAATCAAGTGGACTTTCAAGGCTTTTACTCTTTTTAAATCAAACTCCTACTATTCAACTAATAATACTCAAGAGATTCAATAATCTCTCTTAGAGTCATCGACAAATAGATGACAAAGAGGAACATAAATTTGTCCTATTTTATTAGCTGCAGTTTTGTTAAAGTTCTGTAACCTTGTCTTTTATGCCATTTAGACTATTATTTGATAGTTTGGGTGATTGGAAGAGTCACATGAAAATTTATAATAATTATGAAATTTCATAAACTTCATTTCTTTCTCTTTTTTTTCTTAATGATATTCGGCGTATCGACCTTTTTTTCTTTTCTATACTTTTGACTTTATAACATTCAAATTGAGGTCTTAAATTTCATCTAAAATTGCATGTGCTTTTCTCTAAGCATTTGTTCACATTAAAAAAATGTGTTTTAAGGCTATTTTCTTCATTTATTTTACTTTTTATTTTTTATATGTGTAACTTATTCCCTTAGGTTATGTTTAGGACTGCCTCTTAAGAGACACGGGAATATATATGGCTTTTAAGAATTATTAATGATCTGGAATATATTTTAATAAGTTGAAAAAGTCAAATAGAAGGACTGTATTAAGTAAACAGTAATCTATTAGATCGTTCATTGAAGGAGATCTTAGTAGACTAACCTGCACTACTTAGTTATGTGGCGGTATTAACATTCCTGAGCCCCTTAAAACTAAAATTACTTTCTCTGTTTTAAATCATTGACTAGTTCACTGGGGTTTTTCAGGCAATCACTTCTTCAAAATGCAATTCTTTTAAGATCGTTCGAAATTTTATGATCTATTTTTGGAAGTGAAAATAAAGCAGGGTAGTTTGCTACTTCACTCGATTTTATAGAGTTCACGGTACGGGCATTTATAGGCTAAGAAATCTGAAATCATCAAACTAAATCTTACTGACTTAAATCAATAAATTATTCTTCCGTGAGTAATGGCATTAATAATTAATAAAACTTCAGTAAACGAAATAAGGCTTATTACAATATAGTTTCGCTCGATAAAACTTATATACATTAGTGCTTTAAGCATATTTCAGTGTATCTTAAACGTTTATGACAAACCAGAGTGCTTTTTATAAAAATTTTCAATGATGTCATAGTGGAATAAATAAATATTTTTTTAAGATGAACATTCCTTTTTATATATTACCCTCGAAAGGGAAGCCAAGTGTAACTTGGTATTTAAATTAATAGGCGTTAATAAATCACTGTCGGGAAGTAATAAAGTGGATTTGGAGTGGGGGTTGGAGTAGAGAGGAGGAAGGAGGTTTGAGATTGGGGCTGGGGGTGGTTTGTGTTTTGTTTTCTGCGATAGAGGGGTGAGAGAGGTAGCCATGGCAACCAACCCCTCCAGTTTCTATATTCTGCCCCTCAGTGGCTCACTAACCCACATTTCCTCCGGAATTCATTTCAATTGAATTTCCCATTGGAAATTATAGATTCTACTTGCAACTAAACTTATATTCTCAAAGAATGTGGTGATCTTTATATCTTTCAAGCTGATAACGCTTTTGCTTATTACTAGAGAGAAGATGTTTGTTTATTGGGGATTTAAGGCGCTCAACTGCAGAGGTTATCAGCGCCCTCCATATTTTAGTAATAAAAAAAAAATCAACCTTAAGTTGATCTTGTCACAGGCCCCATCCCGACGGACAGAGACAAAAAAAGCCCACCCCGCGGCGCCTCGCGGCCCATCATTTTAATAGAATATAAGGTCCGTCATTGCTTTAGGCGACAGCCCTGTGAAAGAGGATGTGCCTAGGGAGAAGAGGAAACTGTCTACGATATATATTTTTAGGATTACTTTAGAAATGGGCCAAGCCTATCTTAAAAAAAAAAAAAAAACAACAATCTGAAGTATAATAATTGTCCTTTTGGAGATAAATTTGCTCATCGTTAGGTTTTATGAAGAGAGGATAAACCGGAATTCGGTATTGGTTGTTGTAGAATTAAGAACTTACTTGGAACCAAGAAAGGAACTTTTTTGGTTACAAATTAGTTTTTAATTCTTCAACTGTCAAAACCAAATTCCTGATAATCCTCTCTTTATAATAATTATCCTTAATTTAAAATATATAAATGAACCTTGAAGTACTTAATGCAGAGAAAGTATGTTATTTCTGAAAAACCCTCATTTATTTTTTTCTCTCAAATTTTTATATCACTATGTGTATGTTTCACAAAATGTCAGTCTATCGCTGTTGTCACTCTTAGGATTTAAATGTCACTTTTTATTCTTAAATTAGAACCAATTAAAAAAAAATCAAACAAGTTATAGGTTATCCAACTCTGCAAAATTAAATTATTATGCAGATAATCAATGAAAGTTTAAGAATTAGGTATTGTTAATACATTAATTGTATAAAAATTTCTGAGGCACTGCATGTTTTCAAACGACTTTTGCTATATTTTTTTTCATTGCTTTAATTTCGAAACACCTCCGAATTCTTTTAGCATCCTTTCACTACAACTGAAATTGTGGAGGGAAAGCCAAACCTTTAACTAAGTTTTGACAAATATTTATTACTATTTTTGTGCTTTGCATTATTTATACTAAGTTTTGTTAAAATTGTTTCTGCCATATTTTCATGAAAGTAAATAGCTGTAAGAAAGGCGCTCTTTTGCCTTGTGGTTAAGTACCATATACAATACTCAAAGATCAGAGTCCATTTTTAAAAATCTTTCTGTGTAGTGAACCAGCGAATTTCTAATTTGCTTCTTGGGTTCACTAACCAAAATGGCATGCTGAACAATGTTTTAGTTTGGTGTAGGTAAAATACATCCTAATATGTGTTCCCCCCCCCCCCAGGATTTTTAATTTTATTGCGGTATTGATTGTTTTCAATAGCTTTAAGCCTCGTTCATTAAGGTGAACTTTTCTTTTAATATTGACTCTTCAAGTATTTGTCTCTTTACCAAATGCCAATAACAATTGTGTAAAAATATGTGTTAAACTAACAATGGAAACACTCATCGATTCGTCTACAGTCTTCTTATGGCTTTCTTAATGCAGACATATCAATAAAGTAAAATATAATTAATGAAATGTAAATGAAAGCAGAAAAACTCTGGGCAAATGTTGATTTCAAATTGTAAAATTGATGTTTGAAATTTTTAAAATTACTTACATTATTACATTTCTATGGTCCATAAATGAAATAGAAGCTCTGGCAATGGATGACTGTTCACCATACTATCAATTCAGCAGGTTTGAAAAATGTTGTAACATTTTCCACTTGTAAAAACAATAAACTTCTTTTTAAAACTACAGCAATTTTGTAATTTTACTTCATATCAATGCTTTGGAAAACGTTTTCCCGCCTTGTGAAATTACATTAATTAAGTGAACCAGTAGGTGGTTGAAGGAGCTGTTGTGATGAGGTTCCGAGTGGGCAGGTTTGAGAAGTTGGTCCAAGGTCCAGTGTAGCCACTACACAGACACAAGTTGTCACCCAGACCTTTGATATGTAAAGGCGGCCAGGAGTGAGGGGGGGGGGGTACCACACCTTTACAGCCCCTCAATTTATATTCAATGAGATATCGTCCCAACCCTCTGGCTCTCTCACTCTCTCTCTCTTTCTTTCAAAGCGATTCCCTCTCCATTCCTTTCGGGCCCACCCTCCTATTCCTAATTATATTTCAAATTCTCCTCTAACTTTAATAATTCACTTCCCCAAAGTACCTCCCTCAAAATATCGAATCGCTCAAAGAATAATGTCATAATTTCAGAGAAACCAAATGATAAATCCTAATTAGTATTGGAAGGGAAAATGTTGATTAAAGAACCGTATAAGACAATATAAACTTAACAATCTTTAGAGATATTAACCAGGAGCATCCAAGTATTGTACCAATGTCAAATACATTGAATGAAATATTACAAACATTTCAGCATACAAATAAATTGTACCAATAATACAAGTATTGAATGAATAATAGCCCAACAAAAAATACTTTCTAGTTAAGCCATTCTAATTAAAGTTCCTCTATTTAATCCCTTGTAGCTTTATGAAATTAATTTTATAACATACAATTATTATGAGGTTTTAATATTCGATTTAATATTTAAAAAAATTAATCGAAGGTAAACAAATTTTTTTTCCCATTTCTCTACAGAATCTTACCGACTGTTCTCAAGGCTAAAATCATTAAAATTTCAAGCATAAAACAAAAATTTAGTCTAATGAAATTAGAATCGAACTTAATTCTCCTCTCGGAAACACCCTTTTTGCATTGCACAAAACTATATACACCTTGTATTCACTGAGGATTGCATACATTTTGGATTTTAATGCGATTCTTCACCCAGTACCCAATTTCATGACAATATTCCTATTTTCATGAATACGTGATGTGAAAACATAAACACACACACACACACACACACACACGCACGCACGCACGCACACACATACATATATATATATAAATTTACCAACTTAGAAATTCAATTACTATAAATTATTTTAATAAAATTGTGCACTTCATTTTACGAATTGAATTAGTTACGAAGGCGTTTTCTTGTTATGTTTTATTAAATGCTCCTGTCGTTTATACATATGTAAGTATATTGTGGGTAAATTGACCGGGTAAATGTCTAGATAATAGCAATTCTTTTTTAGCTTGACCTTATTTTTTCAGTAGTTTTTCGTACAATATATATATGCCTTTTTTTTTCAGAATTAGAAGATTAGGTAGATTAATTATTTCACGGAGTTTTAAATTACTATTTATTAACGAAATTTATTACTTATCAGCTTCTTGCGATAAAACGGAAATTTTAGCGTTTCATATAAAAATTTTAGTTGTATATACGTAGGTTCTTATCACAAGAAAAAAAATTTCTAATACATTTCATTAAAAAAAATATAACGGAACTTTAATTTTAAGATAGTGAGACTATTGAATATATTAATAATTACAACAAAAACAAAAATGGTCACGAAAACGAGTTGAATACAACATTTCAATATTGAACATCACTGCTTTTAATACATTTAGTAGGTATTTAGTAAGAGTCAGAGTAGATAAAAGCAAGGTCTAAATTGAATAATGTAGAAGTGGAGTTTCTACAAGTAATTAACTAACTCTTAATTAACTCTTTCTTTCTCCCCCGATGGAAACATTGATGAATTGACTTAACTTACCTGTACCTCGTTATCCCTCTCATGTTCAGAAGGCCTTAAAAAAATTATTATTCTTTAAATACTAATATATACTTTCATTTGTTACTTGTGTTATGTTGTATTCCTGAATTTATTAATTTTGTTACGTCAATTAATAACATGTTTTAATAGAATAAACAAAGAAAAATAATATCAAATCAAAATTAAAATAATAATAGACATATTAACCAATTTTTAAAACTACGACCATTCGGATATTCGTATTGGTAAATTACCTAGATTATGTGATGATAAATATTTGTAAGTTTATATAATATTTGTAGCAATTTTTAGTGCAAGGGAACAGAATAAAAAATCTAACTGTCCCAGCCAGGACTCGAACCTGGATTTCCTGCTATCCCGATGCATGAGCTACTGAGCAAATTCCCTATATGTATTATTAATATCCGCATATATAACAGTAAATGACGAATTAGATTTTAAAAACTAGAGAGTGCATTGAACGTATAAGATTAAATCAGAATGTTTTGCTCTGGATTTCTTAGTTACATTCGTAAATATCTTTCTTAGTGGGAGTTTTTCGGGTTTATATTCTTTATTTTTTCTCATAAATCATATTATTAAGATAGTTACTTGTCTTTCCCTAAACCTCCACATCTTCTCGCCTGACGTAAACGGAAAGTAAATAATTTTATGATTTAAAATAGGGGTCCTAAATGCCAAATTCGGTTCTTTTACTTACAAAATAAAAGCCCCCTCCCTTTTGATCACATATTATAAGTATATATTCCTTAATATTTATTTTTGTCTTTCTCTAACCCCTTCTCTCTCGCTCCTCAGCACTGTAACCGTTTTCAGCCATTCACAAACAGCCATACAAAGCTTTGCAAATTGTAGTTTTAGTGCCGGTTATTTCTCTAATTGTTAATGCTAGAGCGTTTAAAACACACACTTTTAATGAATAAATGTCGTACATAATATATTACTATATATACATTAATATCGAAGAAAATAAATACGATTTTTCTATTAGCTTATTTTTGTAAAACCGAGATTAAATATCATTTTATGTTTTGATATTATAATTATAAACGTGTATTAGGTGGCAGATATGTATATATATTATTTATTAAATTTATTAAACTTAGTTTCCCTAACTTCGCTAGTACTTATGCTAAAAAGAAACCTGCACTAAATAATAAGAGGGGGAAAATATATTTAGTTTTATAATTTCCTTATGATTACAAAAAGGAATAATTCTATATAAATCACTACTACCACACCCAAATTTGATAGATTTATTATTTAATATTTATTAATGGAAAACAATTTTAATTATAAAGAGGGCGTAAAACTAAAAAAATCAATACACCTATATTTAAATCGTTTTTGACAATCAAGTATGTTCACTAAAACCACTCAATGCATTTTTGGATTATTTTTCTCTTCCCATTCATTCAGTAGACTGCGCCGTTTTAAGGGACAATGAGAACTGACACGGTTTTTCCAGGGGTCATCCTGCTGGAGACAAAACAGCAATTTCCAGTGCCTTAAAAAAGAGACTAAGATCAATAAATTAAGTTTTAAATTTAAATTCATTGTCGTCTGTACATAGTAGTTTATTTTAATGTTTATTGGTATTTATTTTTATTTGTTTTTATATTCTTGTATATATATAT
>KZ806871.1:1074082-1085244 GCA_000696205.2 Oncopeltus fasciatus
GAAATATTATTTTAAAAATTATTTAAAATACCAATTCAAAATAATTGGTAATAAAAATAGCAACTTTTCCAAATATTTCATCTAAACTTATACTAAAAAATTGAACCAGTAAGTTCTATTGATAAGAGTAGCAGTACAATCAACCGTTTCAGTGATTATTTTCTTGATCTGCAATTAACTTGCAATAGAGACGCGTGAAATTTACCTGGCCAACCAAATCTCTCCTTTTTCTATTGCTCACAATAATTGAGTCATTAAGAAAAAATATTGTACAGAAGATGATTTTTTACAGAAATTATTGAAGGAAACAAAAGAGAATGGAATAGCAAGTGATAGCTATGAAATTTTATAAAACAAAAAATACTAATTTTTATGAATTAGTATTTACATTATTTTAACATAGAAATCTACATATAGAACCTTTTAATTTTTACTGTTCAAGTAAATGAAAAATTTTCACTTAGAATACATCCCATAACTTCAGAGTGGGCTACATATTACATGATATTTTTTAATGAATGTTTTATTACAATTATCACGTTATTTCATCTAATCTAATCTAACAATTCATGTGAAAAGTTATACTATTTTTTAAAAGTTTTGAGAAATGTGTTTTTTGTTTTTTTTTAACAAAGAAAATTCTTCATTATTAGCGGCCATTATTTAATGATATTATTTTATGCAATTATAAGTTTAATAGTAGAATGCAATTATAAACACTTAGTGTAAATATATATTTAACCCACCAAAGAATTGGGTAAGCCAGGAAAACTATTAAAACTTCAACTTATGATAAATTTGAGATTGTTACCAATTTATTTACACTATAAATATGAACATTTTCTTAATAATTATTTTAACTATCTGTACAATAAAAATTCAGATGACTTCTTTTGTAATTAATATTCTAAAAAATAAAACATTAAAATGTTTTAAAAATTAAAATAATTCAATCGGATTATACAATTTGAACTTCGTAGCTTAAGATAATTAAGAGGTTATTTACAAAATTCATTTCATAGTTTCACAATATTTACTCTCATGTATAACTTTTAAATATTTTTATTTGTGGTTTTATTTATCCCACGTAAATTATAATTAATTCATGAGAGGGAACAGATTAAAAAATCTATCCGTCCTCGCCAGGAAACGAACCTGGATCTCTTGCTATCCGGGCCTCGCGTGCTGACCTTTACACCACAAGGACAGGCTAGATATCTCACTCTATTCCCTCTTCATTAGCGAGAGCCTAACTTACGAGAAAGACGAGAAATTCGTCTTAAACTCGAAGTAGCTGACATTGTCATGCATTTTGTCGGCTCTCGTCATTTACTATATTAAATTTGAAGAAATGCATGACAATGTCAGCTACTTCGAGTTTAAGACGAATTTCTCGTCTTTCTCGTAAGTTAGGCTCTCGCTAATGAAGAGGGAATAGAGTGAGATATCTAGCCTGTCCTTGTGGTGTAAAGGTCAGCACGCGAGGCCCGGATAGCAAGAGATCCAGGTTCCTGGCGAGGACGGATAGATTTTTTAATCTGTTCCCTCTCATGAATTAATTCTCATGTATAACATTTTAATAGAGGAAATGTATAATAATAATAGATAATAATTAATTTGTACTTTTATTTTACCTCCAGTAAGAGAAAAAAGAATAAGTATCTCTCTGCCAAACTGATTCAGAAGTTTCCTCAATTAATACCCTGTCAACCTTGCCCCTCTTCCTCAAAAACACTTCTCCAGATTCCTATATCTCAGCCAAATCTTTTGGCCACCCAGCAATCATTGGAATATAACTTATCCAATGACATAAACTAATCTTTAACTGGATATCAATTGATAATTAATGACTAACTTGCTTCTACATATTGAGAACCTATTAAAAGCTTAGATTAACAAAAATCAGAAGCAGGTAAACATATGGATCAGATCTTTCCATGCTCAGAGCAGTTCAAAAATTACATGTATATATGGACAGTGTATATAATTTTTCACAAACATTTATTTAGTGCTAACATCAAGAAATAACAATAATTAAAATTAATTCAAACCAAATTAACTTTTCTTTACAGCTTATTAAAGTTCAATATAAAAAGTTAAAGTTTAATAATAGTAACTTATAACTTAATAGTTAAAACAACTTTAGTCAATGTGCTTCATAAAGAAAACTACTCAATCCAAGTTTTGGTGGAAATTGAAGTAAAGCCATTTCTTGTATTATATTAGACCTGATTTACATTAATTCAAAAAGGCTTTCATTTCTTCATTAGAAATTAAGAAACATATTTTCCAAGTTCCATCCAAGACTTAGAAAAATCAGTTAATTCGATCAAATTTTTAAAGAAACTAGGGATGGATACTTGAGAAGAAATAGTAAAGAGCCAATTTTTCTCAAGCATGAATTGAGCCACTTTCTTTATAAAACCATAAACATGCACTATGCATGAGCCATAAAATCAATTTAAAAAAATCACACATAACATATTACACAAGGACTATTTTTAAATAGTTGTAATAGCAATTGTTAGATGAAAAGGTTAATGAGCTTTTAACCTATTAAGAAAACTTAAATTTAATTAAGATTAACAGAACATATAATAAAATAAATTTTAAAAAATATGATATAGTACTGTAACAAATTAGAATAAACATCTGCAAAATATTTTTATTTAGCTTATTTTTCTGACAAATTATTTGAGTTTCCTTAAATACAAAAAAATTACAAAAGCAAATTAAAAATTCACAATATATGAGTAGAAAATAATTAAAAACTATTTAGATATTGAAAATACATGTTTAGTAGCTGACTAAAGATAATTTCAGAATTATAACAACTGGAAATGAAAAAGTTCAGAACTAAAAAAATGCAGGATTATGTTTCAAATAACTCAGAAGAAAATGAGCTCAATAAATTAATGAGATACTATTAATGTGAATGAAATGAGAACTTTGTTGAAACAAAGAAGAAAAAAGACAAATAAATTAAGGATAAAACAATCCTCAGAAAAATAAATT
Organism: Oncopeltus fasciatus; assembly: GCA_000696205.2. Lineage (NCBI taxonomy): Eukaryota > Metazoa > Arthropoda > Insecta > Hemiptera > Lygaeidae > Oncopeltus > Oncopeltus fasciatus. The sequence continues at coordinate 1,077,098 of KZ806871.1, forward strand.
TAAATATTATTCATAGATTTTTCTTCCGGGCTTGACAGCGACAAAAAAAGGGCCTTTGCTAAGATTTCGCGCATCCAGTGATGGCTTCTTCAAGGCTGAATAGAGAATGAGCTCATTCTCCATTCAGACCTGAAGAAGCCATCACAAGAAAAAAGAAAGCTCAGCAAAAAACACCTTTTCAACACGGTCAAGCCCGGAAAAAGAAATAATGAAATGTAAATATTCTTTTAAAACAGTAAAATATTTACCTGACAAAAACTATATAAAGATAAAGAAAATCATATTTATTCTCTCATGAATTCATAAGAAATGAACTGGCAGCAAAGGATTAAAATATGTACTCTTTTAAATGAGCATCCTTATCACTTAAAGGAAATAAGAGCTATTGAGATGAATTGAAGAAAAACAAAAAACTATATTTTCAATATATCTTAATTCAACATAAACCTTTCTTCAATTTTTTTTTTTAAATTTAAGCTATTAGATAATTAGCAAAAGTTAAATAACACAACAGATTAGATTATCTCATAAATTTTACAATAAATGTCTGTCTGCAAAGAAGATTTTTGTAGCCCTCATCAAAGCATTTAAGTAAACCACTTTATCAGAGAAAACATACTAAAATTTTCTTTTACTAATAAAGGATATTCATAAGTATAGTTTTCCTTTATCAGTAAGGATTAAAATTTTTTTTTTTATTAAAAGAATAATCAAGGACCTAAGCTTATAAGTACCAAAAAGGACTCATCCTTTGCTGCTGAATATTCCGTTAATCCATATATCACCTTATAAATATATTATTTTATTTATTTCATTGCTTACAAGTTTCTGTACAATATAAAACTAATATACAAAGAGAAATAAAAAGAGTATTCTCACGATGCATCATCATCCCAAGATGTTCCTGTCATGTTCTCTGTCCTGTCACTTTCTACAAAACTTTTTTTCAGTTTAACCGTATTCGTATTGAGTGCCGGAAAGCGATCTACATACTCTGGTACAGGCACCTGAATTAAATTCTTTATAATCAGATCCCGAAAAACATCTTCAACAGAGTAACCTCGGACAGCCTTCACTTTTATCTTGATCTGAGAACATATCCTCTCTTCTGAAGGGATGGGTAATGATCCTCGAAATTCAATATTTGACTAAAATCAGAATGTTGACAGAAATATATAAAAAAAAAAAAAAATTCAATCAATAAGTATTAATGTATATAACTAGCTTTGAAAAACTTAGCTATGGAAAATCTTCCAGGAAAAACACTCAGAGTAATACATTGCATAAAGTAATAAATATTAGTATAAATAACACTTTAAAAAGTAATAGCCACATTTCATTTTCTATTTTCTGGATATGTTTTGAATTCAGTAATTTAGTAAAGTTAATGAGTTATTAAAAACCTTTTTATTCTGAAATCTTGAAAATATATATTTCCCAAAGTTTTGGCTAATGTATTATTTCAAATTGTTTAAGGCTCAGGCAGAATTGTGAATAAGGACAAGAAACTAATTCAGAAACAAATTTCAAAAAATAATCTTAAATAACTTGTAAGAAATTTGCTTAAATAGGTTTAAAAAACAGTAATTAGAAGTAAGAAATTAAGAAGTTAACATATGTATAATGAGAATAAATTAAGTGAGAATATAAGAAGAACTTAATAGATTCAGTTTTTCTATATCTGTTGATTCCATTAAAAATGGAAAGAATTACTTTATTTATAGGCCAAAATGACATTGAAGGTAAAATGCAAGCAAACTGAGACTCTCACAAGACAGGCTAGGAGAGGAAGAGAAGAGTAGTTAACCCACCAATTTACTATCTTAAATATTTTCCTTAATTCGTGCTTCCAGTAAGTTTATAGAACATTAAAAAATGTTAGTTTACACCTGTTATTTAATGATTTTTTTTTTTTTTATAAATGAAGAGACATGAATGTAATTTGTTCATTAATTATACATTTTTAAGTTGAGGAACTAAGGATACCATTATCAATGCTGCTAAATTCAAAGTGGTCAAGATACTTGAAACACTTTCATAAAACTATTACAATATTTATACCCAAATATTTGTATAAGAATTTTTATTGTTGCTTTTAAATCCTTAGTATATCAAAACACATTTCAAATGTTTAGTTAATATGCCGTGCAGCTTTCTTTAAATATATAAAAAAATAAATAAGTTATAATCATTTATTATAACTCATGCAGGTCNTCATTAGTCTTATGGAGCGAAAAAAAACCTGGGTTTTATAACATTTATAAATCGTTTCGGAAAAAAATTGTTTTCCCCTATGACCAGTGGGGTATAACTTAGAGTCCCCAACTAAACGGCACCGAAAGTAAATATTTCTCACATATACCAATATTTGTTACTTAGAGGGAATACAAGGATCAGCTTCTCCCCAAAGCGTCTTCGCTCCAGCTTATCTTCATTTTCTTGTAACTTTTCTTTTATCATCGGTAAAATTTTCGGCCGGAATATATAATGTAAGTGTAGTAATGTATAAAGTAAATAAAATGATAAATATCTGCCCTTTAGAAGGACTAAGTAATCAGAGTCTGAGGTAGTCTGGTCCCTTAAATTTATTAGAATAGGTTGACCGATTGTTTCACACACTATAATGGAGATGTTCGAGTATATATATTATACACGTGTGTGTGTGTGTGTGTGAGTGTGTATATATATAGAATTAATGATAATTCCCACAGCCTAGTATCAAATTAACTTCTTACTGTTAAAGGACGAGAGATATTTTGCTCCTTGTGATTTTCTTTTTGTGTGTGCATTGCACTCTCTATCCTACCTCTTCCTGATTTCTGCACACACACACACACACACACACACACATATATATATATATATGTGTGTATGTATGTATGGATGTATGTGTGTGTGCGAATGTGGGAAATCATACATAGGAGAAACTGAAACAATGATAGACACAAGAAGCACATTTCTGACAAAAATAAAGATGCACAGGAAAGTCAGCATTAGCAGAACATTTCTCAGATACCACCCATCAGATCCACTTCGGGGACACAACCAACCTAGATAGAGAGATATCAACTACCCCCAAACAATTAGAGAAGCTATAGAAATCATGAAAAACACAAATAACGTAAAGAGAGAAAAAGGATATTCTTTAATTCAAAACTCAAATCCAACATTATCTGGCAGGAAAATAAACACAGCTATGAGCCAACTAATGGGAAAGCAGACTTAGATCGAGATCAGGTTCCCATGCAGGTACTAAAGCCCTCTAGAATTGAAGTCACTTTCATTCTTCACTCAGCTCTGAAGAAGCTCATAGGATAGGTGAAAGCTTGGGAAAAACACCTTTGCCAACTTTCCCGGAAGAAAAATATATATTTTTGGAGAACATGGAAGCCTGTGTGACCAAAAACAACATTTTTTTTATTATAAAAGTAAGAGTAAGATGAAAGTAAAATATTGAACAATTCAAAAAAGTAAATTTCTAATTCAACAAAGAATTCATTCATAAAGGTAAATTTGATTTCAGTTAAATAATCTAAACACAATAAAGATGATAAAATAAGAAACAGAGAAACTTACTGAAACAGTGAATTCTTTAATATTGGTAGACAATTTTCGTGGAAGGATTTCATCAGCATAGGCCATTCGATCAAGCCCTTGTGTAAAATCAACTACATTGCCTTCTTCACGAATTTTGACTGAAAATAAATTCACAGTAATTAGAAGATTCTCAAGGAATATTTAAATCAATATAAAATAATGAACTTCACTATAAAACTCTTTAATGGAGTTTCAGATATACCTGGTTTGTCCACAATTTTATTATATAAGAAAATGAACCTACCTATCTTACTGTAAAAATTAAAACTAAATATTAACATTGTAAATTTATAATCACATTATAACATGTGTAAATGTGTAATAGCATTACAAAAAAATGTGTATTTTTTAATATCTGCCGAAGTTTCGGCAAACATTAGAAGCCATCTTCATGGCTATCATGAAGGTGAGAGGGGACATCTGCCACCAGGATCAAATGTTCATGACACTTGATCCAGGTCAAAGAGGTTTGATCCAGTTGCCAAGCGTCCCCTCTCGCCTTCATGATAGCCCTGAAGATGGCTTACAATGTAAGCCAAAACGTCAGCAGATAATAAAAAATACTCATTTTTTAAAATTGTTTTTTTTTATTTATCAACCTTGACCAAACCCCAGCAAAAATTCTCTACTAATAATTTTTACAGTCAAAAATTCTCCATTGGAAAATAATTTATAAGTGAGCATGAACCATAACACATTTAATATTGATTAATAGTTTTATTTTGTCAATAATTTAATAATCAAAACATAAATTGTAATGGTTTAGTTATTTGATGAAAAGTTGGGATCATTAGAGCACTATAATTTCTTTGTTATTTTTTATAGCATCTAAGAGATTTTTTAAGCTTCACTTAATAAATAACAGTACAAACAAATATTAGTGTATGTATGTATGTATGTATATATATATATATATGTGTGTGTGTGTGTGTGTAAAATTATATACATAGTGGAGCTAANATATATATACATCCAAAACTCAATTTGGGTATATTACTTAAATTATATCAAATTAGTACATATCTCAAATTACCAAATTACATTAATGAATATTAATTTTTAAATTACATTAATACTTATTAATTGATCAGATCATCTAATGCATGAAGGAAAAATTGTATGATGGACCACAGTATTCAAAATATAAACAAATTACTATTTTATAAATCAATATTCAAGATCTATGAATTAGGGAATTAATGTGCATTACTTGTAAATCCAGTTTATTATTATTTTTAAATGTTATATTTAGTTAAAACAGTTTTGCTAAAATGATATAATTAGTAAAATATTAAATTCAGTAAAATTTAAGAAAGTACCAACTTTTGAGTCAAGCAACCAAGCAAAATTGTTAATTAGATATAATGGTATAACTTAATCATAGCTAAATCCTATGAATTTTTTGTTTTGCAAAAATAAATAATTAAATAGAACAGAAGATCAGTGTGTAGTTATGCTGTAGTAGTTAAATTTAAAAAAGATTTTCCCATAAAACTTAAAGCTTTTAGAAATGCTGATCACTGAAATATATGCAGGCATTGGGAATATTTTTTGACACATTTCTCAATGCTAAACAAGGATGCATAGGTAGGATTAAGTTGATACAAAATTATTTCCAAAGAAAATTTTTGGAGTGGGGTAGTAATGAGTAAGGATTCAAGATATTATATGCAAATGTAAATTGAAATTATTTGAAAAAGATTGAACAGATTTTGTTTCTTTAACCATTTAGCAGTCTGCGTCAGCCTCCCTTTCAAACTCTTAGGGTCTCAGAGGGAGGGGGGATATCTATATATCCATGGCTCAGGATAAACTTTTATTTATATAAAAGCTTGTCTTGGGCGGGATTTGAATCTACAGTGTCAGGATTGCTAATCTAAGCTTTCATCAGGATGTCTGGTGCCTCTTAGTGGATTCTTTAGAATACTGTAATATTCTCTCTTTATTATATTTCCAAAAATATTTAGCAATGTCATAATAGTTATAGAAATAAAGAATGATTCCAGCACAAAAACATAATTTTACTCCTAATGAAATAAGAATTATAATCTTACTTGGTTTGAAAGCAGTCAAAGGCCGAAGTTGATAACTGTGATGGTTTTTTAACATAGTGAATAAACTCCTGACATCATAACCAGTGAAATTGATATTCTTGAATGTTGAAAAGCCAAGAGCTTGACTTATGAGCTAAAATAAATAATTAAAAAGATTTTTAAGCTAATTAATATTAAACAATAGTATTATATTATTTCATAATAATTGCATCATTAGCTGTGTAAACATCCATCATTCTTATGCTTGAATATTGCCGTGTACAACTTTGAGAATGTTAGTACTGCTGCATTACTAAAATGAACAAGTCATTAGAATTATAATCGTCAATATTTTTTTTAAATGAGTGACATTTCAAAATGCCATTTGAGTTATATATCACTTTTTACTTTTTACAAAAAAGAAAAAGAAAAAAAAATCTGTCATACAGATGACATTAGTCATATTTACAATGATTCATAAAATATTAAAGATATACATGAATATTTGTATATTTGTAACCATTTTGTTGGCTCAGAATTAAATGTTAAATAAAGGCCAAATTGCCTAACCCAAAATGTATTTATTTAACCCTTTATAAGTTAGAGGCGATATTTTCATCACTATGATTTTTATTTTTTTTATCACCGAAATTTCGTCCACCAGTCATATTTTTTTCATTCAGGCAACTTTTATTTTTCCACTGTCTACTCCTTTTGACCGTAAAGGGTAAAACATAGGCACTTTTGACCTTAAAATTGACTTGATTGAATTGATTGCCATATTCTGGGACTCACGTTTTTACTCTCCTCCACATCATTAAATCAGAGATTTCTGTCTACTTATTAAAAATTTCATCTATATTAGATATTTTATACCCTTTTATTCTAGTTACATGGTAAATGTATTCTCCCTCTTTCCTATACTTTTCATGGGTCATTGATAGCTTTGAGTTTTCTGGAGTAATTTTAGATGAAATAATGCAGTTTAACCTTGAAGTTCAGACGCAGTGTGAATAGTATAAATTAAAAAAATAAATGATTTTGAAGAACCTTCTTAGTTGTAAAAATTATTGATTTCATAAGAGTATTTATAAATTCTTTTCAACAACTTAGAGAATTTTCAAAATTATATTTAAGACAACAGGATTATTGATGTATTCCAATCAGGCCATTTAAAAATCAATTTTTGGAGTAAAGGTCCTTTCAAATGCAAACTTTGATAGATATGATATGCTAAACATTATTAGCCAAAAACAGTGAAATGAATGGGAGTGGTACTCACATTTATTCTTAGGTTTAAAAATAAATGAGCAAGTCAACAGGTCATAGTTTTTATAACTAAATTATAGTCAGGCTATGATCAGATCCTGACTTCACTTATTATTAGATATTTTCCTTAATATTCATTTCATAAAAATTTTATGGTGCATAAGTGATATAACATTATTTACAGGTATTATGTTCTATACATTTTTCTTTAACATTAATAACATTATTCTTAATTCAGTCCCTCTCTCAACCCATTCTTGCTCCAGTCACCCACTCACACAAATAATGGTTTGTTTAAAGAAGCTGAAATACTGACTTTGGTTTCATTTATGAAAAATGAAGGAGAGGATCACTTAACTCTCCTGGTTAGATTCTAGTTGAGTATCTTCCTTAATATTCACGGTTAATAAATTATTTAAAAAACATAAATGCTAAAATATTAAGTTTATAATATAATAACAATGTTATGTTATACAATTTTTTTATTAGTTCAAAGAATAATGAGAATATTTAAAGGTTTTTAATTTGGCCTTTTCAAAACCTATGCAAATTATATGATTTCCACTTTTTACAAACAACAGTTAAGCTCAAATTATGATTTTTTATATTTTATTTTAAAATATGTGGAAATTAGAACATGAACAAACACACACAAAATTGAATACAACATATTTTTATCTACTTAGGATTGATGAAAAATTGGGAAAAAAATTTCAAAAGTCATGTCATTGTGCCAAAGAGAATAACTTGATTTTCTAGAAAACTGCTAAAAGTCAATTAAATGATTGGAAGAAAATATTACTAAGTTTAACATGTTTTTATTAAACAAAAAACTAGAGAAACTGGTTTTTCTTAACATTATAAATAAATTTTAAAACAAATTATATAAGACAAATCAATTAATAAGGTGCAAATTAACAGTTAATATTTTAATACCTTTCTTCTTAGCATAAGTATAAAAATAATTATTTCGAAATGAAAGAGAAAAAAAACAGAGATTAGATTAACAATTTATTTATTTTTTACTCACCTGCAAATGATCTGGTTCAGATGAATATTCTTCAGTCTTGGGAAAATAAAAAATATGAGGTTTTTCAAGATCAACAGCAAAGGCAGCAAAGAAAGGCTTCCCATTTTTCATGCCTCTTTTAGTAATTATTCTTTCAATAAGCATCACAAAAACAATATCATCTTCAAGTTTCGCTATTATTTCCTGGAATAAAATATGCTTACATATATATATATATA
>KZ806871.1:1093495-1115566 GCA_000696205.2 Oncopeltus fasciatus
AAAAAAAAAAGATAGCTGTCAAGTTTCGTTTTCGAATAGGGGTCGCTAGCTCTGCGAGAACTGTCAGAAGCCATTATTGTTTTTCTTACAATTTTGATCTTTTCATGCGGCACACAATATGTCTTTATTTAAGTGTAATATTAATTTAAAAATCATTTTTAATAACTTTTTGTGAGCAGGGAGTGTAATAGTATTTATTAAGAAGGCGGGTAGTGTATAAGAAGGCGTGGAGGTGGAGGTTCTGGATGGGGGGGGGGTGGAATTCCACTTAGTCTGCAGGGTGCCGTGTCCCAGCCCTTCTCACCCCCAACCCCCTAACCTCTATTCCACCCACTATTCCACTCATCCTCTCCGGCACCTCACTTTGTCGTCTCGCTACAATAATGTGAACACTATGTGCCTCCTCCTTGCCTCCCTCCCCGTACAAATTTCCCCTGGAATATCATAAACCGCAGGTATGGCCATGTTAGAGAAATCAATGCAAATCTACCGGGGGGGGGGGGGGGGGGCTCAATTTAGGTTGATGGAGGTAACTTCATTCAGTGGGACTTAGCCTTTTAGAAAATCTAGGAAGTTTGCAGATTTCGTGTGAGTAAATAAAACTATTCATGTTGGTACCAAAACGCGATTTAAGAAAACTTTCTGCGATTCTTTAGTTTTTATTTTATTGCAACGTGTATATATATATCACTATTAAATAAATAAAAAGAATGCTACGTTTTATAATGATATTGAACAATGAGAATTTAGGCTTACCAGTGACTTCAAATACAATTTAAAACAATGCATTGGCTGTAATGTTTAGTTAACTGTAAACTAACATCACACATATTTGCTTATTAATAAAAGAAATATTCGAAGGGTTGCCGAACCATAAATATTAATAGTCTTAAGAGACTATAAAGCTATAATTTGTTTTTTACAAGATAAATTGTCACATAAAATGTAAATTCACATCTTAGAAAGAGACTCGCACAGAGAGAGTTCCTTGAGAATTATGGAGGGGCTCTGATTGGGGTTCGATCAATAGGGTATTGTTTTAATATATATTTATGATATCAAAATAAAAAAATTAATTGCTAATGTACAGCTTGTAGAACATGGACAATTGCCGAATATTGTAAAATTGAATTTGAAGAAGAGTGAAGACTTTCCAAGTGTATATTACTTCAAATTCCTCCGGTCTATGGCGTCTTATTAATAACTAACTTAGTAAGGTCGATCAAAGAATCTTCAGTTGGTCATTTTCTAAAGTCCAGAAAGATCTATCTACAAAGTGCTTGAGTTGCGGAAGCAATCCTTCTAGACTGCTGTCATGACAATTACAGTGATTGGAACTCAACCCAAAGAGAGACCAAGTATGAGATGGAATTACACAATAAAATAAAGAAATTGCAACGGATTTTAAGAAAAAGAAAAGCCATCAGTCAGAATTCGAGGACATAATCCACCCAAAATATTAAGATATATTCTTTTTTTTTTTCATTTTTCATATGAAAGATAAATGAAAATAGAACTATCTCCGACTTCGATTTAGATAAGGGTTTTTTTTTTTTAAAAAAAAGGTTTTTTTTTTTTCAAATGCACCACCAAGTAGCCCCTACTTATTGAGGCCAGCTGTTGAGCTGTTTATTTCTAAAATGCTTTAATGACATAGACATATGGAAGTGGCCTAGTTTGACTGATGGAAACAGAGTTGGGCGGTTCTAGCAGGGAAATGTGTAATGAAGTGTGCTGTGAAGCGAGGTAGGAGGGTGAGAGGTAGGCCATTTAAGCCGCTGGCTGATTGAAGCGGACGGACCCCAATCGCCTCCGCCCAATCAGAGGGGAGCCGACCACCGCCAACACACACATCGCTTTCATTCCCTGCTCTATTATGCTCCTTAATTGCAAAGATTTGTTCGGGGTTTCGTATTATAATTCGCACTTCGCCATACATGCAAAATCATTTTCCTCTCTCTTTCTATATACTAACTTATATATTTACGATGAACTGATAGAAAATTTACACTTATTCCACAAAAATGGCAAATATAAAAAAAAAAAAAAAATAGCTTACACAAATGTTTTAAGTTGATTTACCTTTCATCACGACTTTAATATTCTTTTCGTCCAAGATCTCATCTCCACGCGCTTTAAGCTCTTCCACATGCCCAATCCCTGTCGTCGAACCCCAATCCTTACAATCCTCCCCAGCGACCTCTTGGGTCTAAACTTATAGGAGTGGGGTCGATGGGCCTCTTCTCCCTGCTCAGTGGTGTTCACTTATTTATAATATCATTATTTAAAAATTTTTTTTATTGTTTNTTAACAATGTATTAGGTCCATGAGTTATTAGGGACTCATTATTCAACCTACAATATTTATGATCCATTTGAAAACGTTCTTACGGTTCTTGCTATATCGAGTATGACTGCTTTCTATGTATCCTTCAAGGATTTATGTTCACATTATGTGTCATTTAAGTATAACTTATTATAGAAATTACTTTAATGAAGTGCTTCAATGCTCAGAATATTTTTCTTTTTATAAAACCATAGAAAAACTATTACAATCTAATTTTTACCGTTTCTTCTTCCGGGTTGGACCGTGTCAAAATGGTGTTATTTGCCGAGCTTTCGCACCTCATCTGATGGCTTATTCAGGGCTGAAAAGAGAATTTTCTTTTCATTAATGAAATTTCATTTCAATGAAAAAAATCATTCTCTTTTCAGCCCTGAAGAAGCCATCAGATGATGTGCGAAAGCTCGGTAAATAACAACAACTTGACACGTTCCAACCCGGAAGAAGAAACGGTAAATACTTCTGACGACTGTCAAAGCCTACTGAAAATCTAATTTTTGTTTTTGCCAGCGGTGACTTATCGCTAACTCGTCGGCTTTTTCGTTTGAAGGTCTTATTACACCTCTCCTTGTTATTTCACACCTATTGTTTATTTTTGTGTACGAGCAGTTATTAAGGAATAGCAAGGATAAATAAAGAAAAAAAAAGGAAGGTTAGTACACCCTCTCCCTCTCTCAAGTAACTTAATTAAATATTTTCAATTTTGATGAGCATAAAACCATTGTTTATATAAGAAAGATTATAAAATCGGGAGGCAATAAATTATAGATAATCAATTTTTTACGAGTGACTAAACTTTCATTTAGTTTACTTAGATTTTTATGCTTTATGACATTTTTATTTTTGGTTTGACGTTTAAATAATAAATAATAGTTAAACACTTCTGTAAATAAATCTAGTGAATAGATAATGTGTCGTACACAGCTGTGACATTTAAATGGCGGTTCGGTCCTAAAAGGCCAAACCGATAATATTAATTCCAAGAGGAAAGATCAATTTGTCAGTAAGCACCAACCATTCATCAGTCGCTCTCAGGCCACGGCCGCCGTACTTTAAATTGATCTCCGAGGGAGATTGAACCTAACCTCGCAAAGCTCACTCGAGATGATCTACTGTCCTCCAGAGAAATACATTTTTCTGATCAGCCATCGCGAACGAGACATTCCATTGGAGGAACCATAGAGAGGTTATAAGACCGTAAAGAGAATGTTATTTTGATGGATTCTTTCTCTGTTCTTTCGTTTATTATTGAGTGTTATAGCCGAAGCTTTCAGAATTAATCTCGCCTTTTTGGTAATTCACCTTTAAAAATATAGGAAGGCATTGTTGATTTTTAAGATTTTAATATTACTTTAGGGAATAATATAAGAAAATCAGTATAGAATAACGTTATACATAAGAATAAATAATCATACAAATGACACGATTTTAACAAAGTAGGAAGTAGCAGGAACTGTGAAAACAATACGGACTTCTCAGTATTGTGGTGAATGAATATTTGCCTAACTTTCCGAAATATGTAAACCACCACTTCTAGTGGTTCTATTTCGTTTAACTAAATTTAATGAAGTCTTCATAACGAACTCGGCCTCTATTTTTACTAAATATCATTAAGAAATAACCTAATTGTGGCTTCTAGTCTGTGAGCTTTAGAATTTTATGGTTTTAGACATACCCCAGTTTCAATGTCCTATATTTAATTTGAAATATTTTGACGATTTAATGGCCGCAATTGTTCTTAAATTCAACGGATTTCGGTGCTTAATATGAACTAAAATAGCGATAATTATGTCTTTTAATAAAATAAAATAAAATTTTTTCAGCAAAAGTGAGTTTGAGATGACACTAATATTTCAAATGAAGAGAGGATTGCCGGGAATTCGGTCATGGTAGTTGAACAATTAAAAAATAATTTGTAACCAAAATAGTTTTTATTTTACTCTTAATAGAACTTGATTTTTTTCATAGAACTTGACGGCCAAAAATTCATTCCTTATTGATAATATTACAAATTATTAAAAAATTTATTGATTGTGGATTCCCTCGGCTTTCGCAGTCCTGATGGAGTCCTCCCTCCATTTGCACCGAACCTTTTGGACTTTACATGGCTGGAGAGGTACGGACTTCCCCATGTGTAATGACCCGGATAAGTTCAACGAGCTGTGGAGGGCTTCATGCTTCGACCAGCAGCTGGCTATATACTCTACATAGAGCCGGATATATTTTCGTTGTTCGTCATAAAGCTGAAGAAATAGACTCCGTGAATACATGCATTGTATGCCTTTACTCGAGTGAGCAAGAAGATGTCTCATGAGCAAGATGAAAAGTAGTTATTTACTCATGCAATACCTTAACTAAAATGGGACAACTCATAGCCAGGTCATTTATTAATTAAAGAGTCCTAATATAGTTTGGAGCTTTACTGTTAATAACAGCATTAGGCCAATTTCGAAAGACAAGTAAATATATTGGCTATTTCTGAAATATTGTCATTTCTTCGGAAGCAAGAGGTTTATCGGCCGGACTAAACATGTCTGGTAGACATAAAGTAATGGAGGGGGAGTCTGCTATTAGGAAGTGGAGGGGAGTTCGTGTTGCGGGTGGTTATAGAAGGGTAGTATGGAACCCCTAGTGAGGACTTGTATTGTACTGCTATCTCCAATCAGATCTGCATTGTGTACCATCCCCGACAAATTCACCCTCAATTGGCAACCGACTGGCTTTTGTTGGACAACACTTCGCTTATTTTTCCCCGCACAAACGTCCCTGTCATCATGAAATAACAACTCCAATCTGTCCCCAAAGACATATAAGCATTTAATAATCACTCCTGTCAAATTCCAATAGATTTAAATTTTAAATAGTTTATTTTATTTTTTTTTTTATAAAGCTTTATTAGTAATTACATTCTGCACATTTTGTGCAACTTGTATTGTGCCGGTTAACAGTAATAATAATAATATATACAATATGGGTTAATATAAAAAAAATATGCATGAAATTAAAAAAAATATAATAAGAACTGTAATACATAAATATTTAACTTGGTGTGTACTTCGCTTGATGGAGAAGCTACCCAATGACAGTACTCCTAAATCACTATTTACAACATTTCCAGTTTTTTAAAAATATTTTATATATTATTATTATAAAGTACTGGCAATGAGGTGGGTTATTAGGATGGGTAATACTGGATGAGATTTGGGCTAAAGGATTAGGATGCAGGGAAAGGTCAGAGTGGAATTTATTAAAATGAGTTGTGATGCCGTCTTTAACAAGAGCGATTGTGAAGTAAGGAGCTTGCGACGTAATAGAGTGTATTTATAAATAACAATATTTAGCTCATTCAAATGCTATTGTAAATTTCCTAACCGTTTCTGACCAATTTTCTGATTTCTCCAATTTTCACAATTAATAAGTATAATTGGAATAGTTTTAATGAATAATGTATAATAAGGATGAAATTTGAAATATAAAAATTAAATTCGTTATAAATAATGATGATAATTGTGGTAATGTAATCCCTCATTTCATTATTAATTTGAATCATACGGGAAGCTAGAATAAAAACTCTCTACCTCAGTCGTGGAGTACATCCCTGTATGATTCAAATAATTAAATTCGTTATTTTAGCTAATTTATAACTAACGTTTTTATTAATTCATTAATTATGCACCAATGATTGCTAAAATCGGGTAAAAGAAAGGTTGGTCAAAGGAAGAACAAATTGAAAGAAAGTGAATATCTACTACTATTTTTCTTGGATTGGGTTAAATAATTTTAGAATATATTGATTTTTTAATTAATTTTCAAAGGTTTATAAATTAAAGCGTTTTCACGAAAAAACTAGCAATGAGAAGGATAATCACTGATGTCACCTGGATACTTGAGCAACCATTCATCTTTTAAAAATAGGGAAACCCTATTCAGTTTACGATCTTTTAATTGCCTGATTAATTAAATGAATGTTGTTGTTATTTGAGAGGTTTACGCGAAACTTCAAATTGTATAATTTTTAATACCATCGTTTTTATTGGTTTGTGTTAATAAGAGCTAAATAAAAATAAATGTAATTTTGACTAAATATTGCACAATTTTTACGAAAATCACCTATCAAGATGTATAAGAGTGTAATTAGGAGGATTGTTTTCCTCCTTGATTTAAGAGCAAGCTTAACTTTACTTATTTTTATAATATCCATTAATTTATTAGAAGAAATCTAGCAAGGGAGTTAGAATAAAAAAGTATTACTACCTCAGCCGGACTCGAACCTGGGTCGCCTGCTTTCCGGGCAGATATGCTGACCACTGTACCACCGGGGCAGGCTAGATAATCTCTCCAACTCGGGTTCGAGTCCCGACTGAGGTAGTGAGATCGTTTAATTCCAACTCCCTCGCATTTCTTATATACAATTTATGTGGGATTAAATACCACAACTAACGTCATTATTTACAAAGAAAATAATTTATTAGCTTTCAATTATGGTGAATCTGACTGGTTTACGCTGTTCCTGCAATAAGGAATTTATTTATTATCAGTCTTTTAGAATAGGTCTGTTCTTTTATGCAGTTTACGCCAAATAATAAAATCTGCCTTCGACAATGAAGACTAATAGTGACCGGGAGTTGACGTCTGACGAGTCATGACATATGATGCCCACCTAGGGGAAGGTAATACCCTTGTCGCCCCCCCCCCCAAGAGCCCTGGGCTGATTTTCACTTTTCTNATGGGATTCCCTCTCCCCTAACACTTCCAGGGCGTATGCTGAATTTCACTCATGCATTAGTTATTGTGAGAGTGGGGTTTGAAACTAAGAGCCTGTAAAACACATAACATTGAAAATCACATGAAAAATTACATTTTTAACCTGTCAAATATATTAAATACATTAAATTAAAAATTGTAATTCAATTATAAATGCAAACATAATTTCGTTAATGTTAACACGCTTAATACTATTACCTTTCAATTCTACTCTCTCTCGTACGTGTAAATCCAGTCTTACCCAGATCTCTAAATTTAAGGATTATCTATTATATTTTCTAACTTTAAAAAAAACAAACTATGTTATGAAAATTTCACTCTAGACATACAGACTAACAGATAATACACATTATCATACTACATGCATCAAACTTAAAATTAACAACGAAAATATTACGATAGTAAATTTTGATTCCTCTCTTAACTCCCTCTTTTTCTCATTCAATTTTAACCAAAAAGTAATTCCTTCAAGGTAAAAAAACTAAATACCGAATTTTTGTTTCAATATTTTAGAAATAAAGGTGCCCACTCTACAATGGAAATTACATTTTAAATACCTTTCTTATTATGAGTGATTTTGACAAGTGTTATAGAATATATATGTTATAAAATTAAATTATACTCTAAATTTCTTTTATATATTTTTTTTTAATCGAAGATATAAGGATTTTATTGTTAGCCCCTAAAACTCTGCAGCCCTCCCTTTACGATTCAGCCATTAACGCCATCCAAAGAAACTTATTATCAAATTCTTTTATTTATTTATTTTTTTTTTGTTTGTGGACGCTTGTGCAACTAAAAAACTTTGAAATGTATTTCGTGATAAATTGGTATTTCTACGAGAAATCTGCTAAAACGAAACTTTTCAGAATTACATCATTGGAACAAACTTAATAAGCAATTCCCTATTGAATATCAGTCTGGATATCAGTAATTAAGGTTGGAAAACCTTAATTTTCATTGCATTATAAAAAATGCTTCATCGATATAAGGAAAATAAATTGCCTATATAATTCTCCAAAAGTGTATTATTACTATCTTGATTAAACTTTGTGTTTTGTTATTGATAGTATATTATTATGCCGTTTAGAATTCGTTGAGCTTACAGAAAATTCATGTTTTAATTAATTTTAGTTTATTTAGCTTGTTTTGTAATATTATTATTACTTTTTATATTTTTTCACTAATTACAATAATATTATTTGTTATCTTTGACGTCTCCATTACAAGTTATGAATTTTGTTTCTATTAATAGATCATCATTGTACTCTTAATAAATAATGAAAGATTTTCTTGATAATAGAATTAATTTTCTCATTTATAGATTATAAATTATTATTTAACATTAATACAAAATTTCAATAATTGACACTTGATATGCGGAATAATAATTATATACAAAGTTGTGTAATTTGATTGCTAATATTAAAGTAACACATAAAGTTCAAAGATAGTAATGTAATATTTTGCAAGATATCTTTCACGGCTGGAGAGGATTCATAAGCAGCTTAAGGTAAGAAGGGTGTGGCACACATAAAGGGGAGGAGGAATAAGATTAGAGAAGTGAGGATTTCTCAAGTTGCTAGAATTAATCTTTAATATAATATAATAAAAATCTGTATTATATAAATATATAGTATCAGTATAATATATAATAATTTATAAATGTTTTGTATGTGGGTGACTATATAAATATATATATATTTACACATGCATAGTCGATAATTGTAATACATCTTTCCACGTATCAATGTATCAACCCTTATTTTTATGAATCCTACAATCACAGAGAACCAATAGTCACTCTGTAAAAGAAGGGTTAAGAATGACTTCTTCATGAGAGTAGGTCTCCCAAGCACTGAAAGTAGGACTTCGCTTTCATGTTTCCCGCGTTTGAAAAACTGTCTGACAGCTCGTGAAATTGTTGAGATACATAACGTACTTGCCGTTACCAGCAACTTATTTTAGGGATAGAAATAAAAATACAGTTCCCGCTTCTGATAACTGTTCAAGAGGACATGAATACATACCAGGTATGCAAGTTTTTAAACATTTTAATTTAACATTTTAATGTCGTTTATTTCTTAAAATATATACACAGTAATTTTAAAAAAAAGTATAATATATTTTATTCAAAGTACTGGCCCTCGCTTTCTACACATTTTGTCCATCTCTTGGGCAATATATGGATACCATTCCAAAAGAATGCTTCATCTTTATTTGAAATCCATTCATCGAGCCATTTTCGTACGTTTTCGAAATTGTTGAAGTGTTGCTCCGCCAATGAGTGTCCCATCGATGAGAAGAGGTGATAATCAGAAGGCGCCAGGTCAGGTGAATACGGCGGGTGGGGTAGGAGTTCCCAACCAAGCGAAGAAATCGTTTCCTTAGTCAATCTGGCTGAATGTGCAGGAGCGTTATCATGCTGAAGAATGACTTTGGCGTGCCTGTGAGCCCATTCTGGGCGTTTTTCGATCAATGCGTGACTCAAATTGATCATTTGTTGTCGGTATTGACTGTTTCGCCGGGCTTGAGAAGCTCGTAGTGGAACCCATTTTCCAACCTTTTGAATCTTTCCCATAGCTCTCAGGCGATCGGAAATGGCTTGCCTAGTGACATTCAACTGTTCTGCCATCATTTGTTGGGTTTGGGTATTGTCTTCGTCTAATAAAGATTGCAATTCGAAGTCCTCAAACTTTTTTGGTCGATTTTCTCGTTTTTGATCAGTAACATCAAAATCACCACGTTTGAAACATTGAAACCAACGTTCACATGTCTTGACGGTTGGAGCAAGATCGCCATAACTCTCAACAAAAATTCGATGACATTCAGATGCCTTTTTCTTTTGGTTAAATAAGAAAATCATGACATGCCGTAAATGCTCTTTATTTGGCTTAAAATTAGACATTTTTAACACCAAAGAAAGGTATGATACGTAAACGACTTAAAAACAACAGACTTTTGTAAACAAATGACTAACAAACAAAATAGCGTTTAGAGATAAGCAAATCCTTCAATAGGCTAAGAGCGCATTCTATTGGAATTAAAACGACATTTTAAACTTGCATACCTGGTATATGAGGCTAGATTAATGATTTTTTGAGTTTATTAATTCAACAAATATATATGTGGATCTACATATAGCTTTTGAAAAAAATAAAAAACATATATAATCTTCAGAGTTGATTTATAATACGATTCAATACGGAAAAATTAATGGCGATTAATGGTTTGCTTTTAGAAAAACCATGAATATTTTCGAAGCGTTTAAAAAAAAAAAAAAAAAAACTGGAAAAATTGGGTATGTGATTGATGCGAATTATATTTGAATGATAGAACAACAAATGAAAAAGTTCTAAAACTAATGAATGAAGATCCATTGGTTTTCAAAACTCAAAAGGTAATATACCTAGATAGAACCCTACCTTTCGTCTACTCTTTGCCAAAAGTGGACCAGAAAGACACAAACTTTGACGGCTGAGAAAGCTTAGACAGAGTTGTAGCGAAACATTTTTGGAAATCTTTAGAGCCTTTGTAAATAAAACATATTGCACGGTTAAAGTCTAGCTGAAGTATAAATAATAACTTATGGTATTTACTTTCTCTAACTCCTTTGTGAGGCTTTTTAAAGTATATTTGAAACAATTAGTCGTTGAAGAACATCCTTAAAGGCTTTTTTCCCCCTTATTTCCCGCTTGTGAAGAAACCATTAACGGTAAAACTATCAATTTTTCCATCATGATAAGACATTTGGTAGTATAGATTAATGAAGTGAATCCCCTACCTTCCTGAAGTCTGACACCTGTCTCTACCCCCGGCTGGTAACAAGGCACCCTCTGACCAAACAAGCAAGCAGCTAGCTTTACACTTCCCTTCCAAACAAGAGAAATTCAGCCATCTACAACATCTTTATGTCAAATATATGTCTAATAGCTGTGTTTAATCACAAAATTAGCTTTAGCTATGAGTTTTAAAATAAGTTTAAACTTACACGATCTTACAAACTGAAAGTTACAATAGGAAAAACAAGTTGCTCTGCAAGGCAGTCATGGTATATGGACCGTGAATCCTCCTTATTATATTTAGTGATATAATTTATTATTATTAATAAATCCTTTTAAGTAGCAGGTTTGTAACTTATAATTATCACTAAAAAGGCATAAATAATATCTTAAACGCAAATGAAGAGTTAAAAAGATAGTCTAGATCATAATTTTAAGATAAAAATAAAAACAATAGACTGTTTGGAAGTTATGACCGCGAGAAACAAAAAGTTTTCATGCTCAGCAGAAAGTAAAGGCTCGCTGTTTAGAAATACAAATCTATTAATTAAATATCATAATAACAAAAATTATTAAANATATATATATATATATATATATATATATATATATATATATATATATATATATATATATATATATATATATATATATATATATATATATATATATATATATATATATATATATATATATATATATATATATATATATATATATATATATATATATATATATATATATATATATATATATATATATATATATATATATATATATATATATGTATATTCTCACACACAC
This sequence comes from Oncopeltus fasciatus, assembly GCA_000696205.2. NCBI lineage: Eukaryota > Metazoa > Arthropoda > Insecta > Hemiptera > Lygaeidae > Oncopeltus > Oncopeltus fasciatus. Next base: position 1,105,189 of record KZ806871.1, read on the forward strand.
ACACACACACACATAACATGTATAAACCCTAATTCTCTCGTGGTATTTGTGGTCCAATGTTTTTTAAAACAATTGATCCTTATATCCCTTTATCAATATTCAATGTTGTAACGAAATAGTAAGTAAATTAGTAATTAAATAAATAAATCATAAATAAACAAAATAAAAAAACATAAAAGTAAAAAAAATCACTAAAAGGAAAAATAAAATTTATACAATAAATGTAAGGGATTAGAATAAAAAAAAATCTTACTACCTCAGCCGAGATTCGAACCCGGATCACCTGCTTTCCGGGTGGGCATACTATTTACTGCACCACCGAGGCAAGCCAGATGATTCATTCTACTCCTCGCACTCTACTGGGTGCCTAAACCCCCGAGTAAGAAGAATATATCCGTTCGAGTCCCGGCTGAGGTAGTAAGATTTTTTTATTCCATTACCTTACATTTATTGTATAAAATTAATGTGGGATTAAATACCACAACAAATAGAATATTTAAAATAAAATTTTGCATTTAAATTCTAATTCTGTTTGTGCGTATACAATGTCTAAAAAATACAGTACTTGTTATTAAAAGCTATGAACCAATATTCTTAAATATTATTTAAAACATTCAGTGACCCTAAGACTTGTGCTAGTAGCACTTAATTTTTCATAAATATTTTAGAACAATGGGACAATGAATGGAAATGTATCACCGGGGAGATATCAGAAAAAATATGAGAAAAATAAAATATACAGTTAGGCTCCGTAAAACGTTATAAAAAAAAAAAACCCATTCAATGAAAAGGAAGAAATTAATATATAATACCCCATAGCAATGAAACCTTCTCTTGAATGTCCTCGATATGATCCTAACATCATAATTTTTATTGAAGATTTTGTAATTATTAATCAGTATGTTAAGATTGTGATTTCAACTAAAGTCACTTAAAAAAAAAAATTTTAGAACTCCCGTTCCCATTAAATTCATGTCGAAGGAAGAACTAAGGGGTACACTTAATTCAAACAAAAGATTTTTCATTAATCTTTTTAATCAAATTTCATATCTAAATTGAATAAAATTAAATTGACTCTAGGCTTTGTCGCTACATTAACTTTAAGCTTTTCTTGGGTCAGAATTGTTTCTATGGTTTTGTCCTCTTTCCCTAAGCAATTAGTATCCTATCTTTGCTACCCCTTTCCCCTACCGTTCCTATCCCCTCTCATTGTGCCCCCGACAGACAATGGAAGCTCTCCAGACCAGCTGATTGGTTCCCGTCCTAATACCTCCCCGGGGAGATGTATTACCCCAGAACCTGCTTTATCTTCTCCCTCCTCCACCCCATTCCTCAACACTTTTACCGGGTTTTCTTGGGGAGGGATTTTCGTATTCCAGGTTTCTCTACTGGAAAAAACAATGTTTTTTTTTTTAAACACACTCCTGCAGATGCTCATGAAAATAGATTTTTTTTTTAAACTTTAAAAATTAGACGAGACGAAAGCTGTCAACGGAAGATACGCCGCTCAAATTATCTCAAGCTTTGCTCATATTTATAACTAAGTCTGCTCAGTAAAAATGTATAAAACACTAGTAAGTTGGCTTCTTAGATGATTTTAGTTGGGGTTCGGTCAAGGTAGATCCAAAAAAACACAAATTTAAAAAAATTTATTTTTTAATAAAGTATTATCTGCCAACGTTTCGGGTTACATTGTAAGCCATCTTCAGGGCTATCATGAAGATGAGAGAGTACGTCCTGTCCCTAAGTTCACATTTCCATGACTCAAATAATATCAAGTAAGTAAGTAGTAATTACATTTCTTAAGAAATCGAGAGAACATCCTGATGCTGAAATGTTATTTTTAATTTATAACTGATTTCTTACCTTGAGTATAAAAATCATAAACAATTTGTTTTATTTATTTATATTTTAAAATTAATGATCAAGCGTAAATCATTTAAGTCTTTCTCGAGGCGCTAGTAAAAGACTTGCTTAAAGAGTTTTAAAAATAACCTCTCCCCAATTAAGAGATCAAGTGATCCTGGAGTTATTTAGAGCAGAGGTCGATATCTCTCTCTCTCTCGAGATTACAATCGATATCAAGTGGAAGGGAGCTGCGTGCTGTTCATCTTCCCCGACCAATCCGAATAGCGAAAATGAATTTTTCATCAATGGCATCCATCACCCAACCCATCCGCCGATGGGGCCTCTGCATAACCTCGCCCTATCTCCCCCGTCCGTGGCTAAGATGTACTCACATCTCTTTTAAATGCAAGAGTCGATAGACAATTCCTCACAAATCAAGAGTTTTCATTCAAAGATTCGCCAATCGATCTACCCTGGCGTCTCTTATTTTAGATAGGTAATATATGCGAAACCACACTAAGTATAAGCATAGAATCACCTACCCTAATGTATTTTTGGGAATATCCATTATTTATTCAAATGGAGAGTTTTTGACTGTAGAGATTATTAGTACAGAATCTGTTAGGGTTCAGTCATGGTTGTCGAGAAATTCGCTACTAATCCATTAATAAATTTTATAATAAATAAATAAAATAGCTCCAGCTTCTTGAACATTGTTCGATTTTGTACAAAATTCTCAACAGTTTAAGATAAATTTCCAATTTTGTGATGAAATAGCTTCAAAGTATATTTATGAAGATGTTAGTAATACCCGAAAGAAGTGAAACATAGTAATTAACTGGCCAGTTATACTACCAGGACGCATTAGTTGTCTCATTCAATTCCCTCTACACTAGCAAGAGCCTAACCCTAAGAAAGGCGAGAACTTCGTCTTGTACTCGAGGGAGCTGACATTGTCATGACATTTGTCGACTCTCGTCATTTACTATATTTAATTTTTTCTTTATAAATATTTTATTTGGTTGTGGTATTTTATCCCACGTAAATTTCAAACAATTAATGAGAGGGAATAGAATATAAAAAACTATCTGTCCCAGCCAGGAATCGAACCTGGATCTCCTGCTATCCGGGCNAAATGGCGTTTAACAACTGACCACCAAAGTTATATTTTAAACCAAGTTGACTTATAGTACATGAATAGTTGAGGTTCAGGAAGAAATGAGTTTAGAAAAAACGTCTTATATAAAAAAATCAATCATAAAAAAAAATTTTTAACGCTAACATTTCGGCTTGCAGTTCCCAAAACCATTTTCAGGGCTGATGATAGTGGAAGTGGGTGTCTGAGAAGCTAAGCTGAAGAGGAAGTGTCAGGTAGGGGGGGAACCTATCATCAGCTGCAGGAACCATGAGAAAGGACTTCTGAATAATCCTGCTACAAAATTTAGTGGAGGTCCTACGAAGAAAATTATCTTCCTTTTACTTTGTGCAGAGCTTAATCGCTACATGTTCATTTTGTATTGTTATGTTTTTTTTAAAATTACTTCAAAAGGAGAGTTTTTTGGCCGTAGATATTATTCTGAGATGATTTTAGTTGGGGTTCGGTCAAGGTACATCCAGTCATGGAAATGTGAACTTAGGGACAGGACGTCCTCTCTCATCTTCATGATAGCCCTGAAGATGGCTTACAATGTAAGCCGAAACGTTGTCAGATAATCCTTTATTAAAAAATACATTTTTTAAATGTGTGTTTTTTGGATCTACCTTGACCGAACCCCAACTAAAATCATCCCAGACCTTTATTTATTCTTCAGTAGATATATCAATCCTCTGTATTGAGCCAAGAGAAACAAAAGCAGTAAAAAGTGAAATTTGCAAATTAAAAAAAAAATGGTGGAGTGGGGAAAGAAGTTAGCAGCTTATATAAAAGAGCGAGATGGTGATATGACTACGGTCTATGGGGGGGAGGGGGGGACGCAGCTCAAATTCCTTTGAAAATGAGTTTGTGCCTTATTTTGGGGCTAAATTAAAATTACGAGATTTACAGCCCAGTTTTTCTTTCATTCTAGCCCATGCCAGGATCCCGGTCCGTGCATCCAAATGGGTGTTGTTTTTGTCTCTTGTGTTGATCTCATGACAGAGAAAGAGAGAGGAACGCATTTCACAATTTGCTTCCCCCACCGGAAAATGTAAATTGTCTTCTATAAGTTACACATTCCTGCAAAGAAACTTTTTAAATGGGGTCTTTAAAAAAAAATATGAAAAATCTATTAATACAAACATTGATAATTTTTGTAAATATAATTATAGGATAAAAGAATGATTATGCAAGCCTCAGAAAGAACAAAATCTACATTACTGATATAAATTAAGGCTCAGAAATAATATTGCCTTAAACAAAATTTGAGTATAACCAATAGAAAATTCAATAGCTATTGAAATAAAAACTAATCTTTGTGCGTAAGATGGGAATTGTATAAAAATTGTTGAATTTTCTATTCGGATTGGTTTTTACGTCTTAGAGGATTGTGAGATTTTTTAAAATGAACGGGGTGAGTTATGAAAGAGGACGAATGGTTCACTGAACAGGTGCAAGACAACGATTCACAAAGGAACCGATGGGTATTCCTTCCTAGACTACTGAATCCTGAACCGCCACCTGAAGTCAAAGCCTGCGGAAAGGGGAGAGGGAGACGGGACTACTTCATAAATGAGTTGTTATCCAACAGCCTACCTAAGTTTTAAAAGGTATTACAAATAAAATAATTACAATAATAATTTTTAACTTAAATATAGTTTGCAGGAAGCAGATATGTAATATCTCACTCTCTCTCGTCCTCTCTAGCTCTCAATCTATATTTCTCTCGTTGTCTTTAATCCCTTTCCGACGATCAGTTCCTGACATTACCCTTCCCTGAGTAACTTTAAGTTTAAACTGAAAATTAAATATCCGTGAGACAAAAGCATTTTATTATTATTTAATTTTACATTAAAATTTAAAGGTTTTTACAATATCAATTTTCGAAATTTAGCCTGTGTTCCTATTATATATTACTTAGATGGGCGAATAGTGATATCTGGCAAACACCTTGGAATTTTTATTACATTATTTTCGTAAAAAGTATCATGCTTTATTAAAGAGGAAGGATTGGTTGATTTGGGATTTGAAGAAATATAAAGTAATTTGTTAACAAAAGATTTTTAACTGTTGCCAACGTTTTGGCCATTCTTCAGTGCAATGATGCTGGAGGGAGAGAGTTACCCTTAAGTATGAGGCTCTTTTACTCCATCCGCCCCATTGCCCTGAAGAAGGTCTTTCATTTTAGGCCGAAATGTTGGCAATAATAACAATTCTTTATTTATTTACAAATCATTCATACCCCAAGACCGAATCCCCGACCAATCCCTCCTCTTCCTCCTCGCGCTTCCCGTGCTCGACTGAGATCCTGCTGTTCCTGGCCCATTGCTGACTGTGCTGTTCCTGTTTCTGTTTCAGAGTGCGACCGTACGTTCGTGAGTCGGGCCGGGGGGCCGCAGAACGGTACTTTCGAGTCGCCGGTACTGCTGAACCCGCACGAGCACAGCAAGCAGTGCGTCTACATCTTCCTGGCGGGCCCCAACCAACGGGCGGAGGTCGTCTTCACCGCCTTCTCCCTCCGGGGCACGCCGCCTGAGTGAGTACCTCCGCCATAGTAGCCTTCTTCTCTATAAATTAAAGCGTTTTCACGAAAAAACTAGCAATGAGAAGGATAATCACTGATGTCACCTGGATACTTGAGCAACCATTCATCTTTTAAAAATAGGGAAACCCTATTCAGTTTACGATCTTTTAATTGCCTGATTAATTAAATGAATGTTGTTGTTATTTGAGAGGTTTACGCGAAACTTCAAATTGTATAATTTTTAATACCNCGGCTGCGATATGTATATAATAAATAAGAATGGTATAGTGAACACACAAAAATAAAAAATTATAATGAGCAAAATTTTTGGGGAGACTTCTCGCCCATCGTCAGTGAGGAATGGGGAGAGACCAGACTGGACCAGACTCTCTTCACTCCTCACTAACGAAGGGCGAGAAATCTCCCCGAAAAGTATACTCTTTGTATTACTATATACATTTAATTTCCTGTCTATATGTGTGTGTGTGATATGTTACCATCTATATTCCCATCATGATCAATACTGTCTAAGAGGTAAGCCACTCAAATTTATCTTACGTTCTAAAAAACCATTAATTGATCATCACGGAATTAAATCTGGCAATCATATTTTGAGTCCTTTATATATGTTGAAAGTTTATTTTAATCACATATCATATGTTAAAGTTGTTTAAGGCTAAAGTTTAAAAAAGTTTAGTTATTTCTTAAAGTTTACGTACGCTGAAAAATGAACATGTATAATTAGTGAGCTTAGTGGCTTTATTTTAAAGACATCCTGTCTAATTTTTTTTTTTTTTTGGCTATTTATTTTTTAATATTAAATAATGAATATAACCCCTCCCTGATTACTTAAGATATATTTCTTTTATCAATTTTATTATTATAATTTTTTCTCAATATTTTGGAACGAAAAAATGTACATTTGATTTACAGAAAGTTCGGTGCCAATGGAAAAAAGTTGGGTTTATTGATGTCACTTTGGGATTTAATGAGTCGTGTTTAACAAGAGAAGTCGAGTCACCTGTATCAACTAAGAAAGTTACTTTGCCATTATTGGCGTTCAAACTTTAAAAAGTCAGTGTTAGTTGTCCGTTTATATTGTGGACGTAGTGTTGAATGCAGCTAACATGTTTGCTTCCACCAAAGGGGGTACCCTTCCTCATCGGAGGAATTCTGGGAGTTCAAAATATTCATTTTTTATTTATTTCTATTATTAAACATTCTCTTTCTACATTCGTCCATTATATGTCCCGGTTTTTTACAATATCTACAAGTTTTTTCTTGTTCGTAAAAGTTACGGCTATGATTGGGTAAAGTGGATTGATACTTAGATCCTCCACCTTTTCTACGACAGCTTTCGGTCGGGTGATTTGACATATTACAATTCCCACAATAAACATTTCTTGAACTATAATTCTTATTATAGTTAAGAATTTTCTCTTCGTGAATCGCGACCGCAAGAGCTTCGTTAAGATCTTCTATGTTTCGCGCACTTAACATTTGAGAGATTTCTGGTCCAGTAAGAAGGATAAACCTTCTTAAAGCAGTTTTTTGAATCGCTAGTTTCATACCATCGATTATTTTTTTATTTCTGCTACTATTTACTTCAGCTGATATGCAGTTAGATTTAAGTTTGCCTAGTCTTTTGAAAAATCAGTTACCGATTCTTTAGGCATTTTTCGTGATGTCTCTAATTCTTCTTGTAATTGTGATGTGTCTCTAGCTTGTCCATAATAGCCTTTTAAATGTTTCTTAAGTGCAGTCCAGTTTTTATTTCTCTAAAATTTGATTCATTAACTATTGAACTCGATAATTGGGGAACAGTATACAAGAATAATGTTTCCTTTTTTTCTTCTGAAGCTATTTGAAATGCACTGTTACAATTTTGAATGAATGCAGTTAAATCTACACAATTCCCGCTATAAGATTTGATAAAACTAAATAAGGTAGATAATGGTAATGATTGGGTAAGGTTAACTGCAGAGTTAGGCATGATAAAGGATTATAGAAAAAAAGAAAAAGAAATAAACGGATATGCAATATTAGAATGACCTTACCTCAAATATCCTGGAAATACACATAAACTTTGTAAGGTTTAAATCCTAATATCTCTCTAACTACTAAATTCTATTATTCAAGGGTTTTTGCAACATTTAAGCGTTTGGCACTATAAATTTAAAAAAAAGAAAAGAAAAGGCTATTACTAGGTATCTCACCGCTGCCACCAGAAAAATTTAAATCCTCTGTCGTATTAGGACAGTAAAATAGGAGTCTAATGCAAATGACAACGTTGAATGCTGCCACCAGGGTGAAGAAATAAAAGCCCTTCCCAATCCTATTAAGATAAATGTGAGGATTGTTAAAAAAAAAAAGGAAAATTTAAACTAAATAATTCCTTTATTTAAGTTAATTAATAATTAACAATTAACTCTAAGTTTTCCTCTGAAAATATTTAGCTGCTTGAGATCACGTCCAAAGAGTCAGTTCTCGCAGGGGATCAAAAGTCTTGTGTTAAATCAAATTAAAGAATTAACCAATTAGATCTTATGGATTTAGATTAGTTAGAAATGAGATAGAGATAGATTTTAATAATTTTTTTATTTGTTTATGGAAAAATATGAAAATGTTTAACTTTAGGTTGATCTAGATATACCAGCAGGAAATAAACTTATTCAATCATGAATGCTGTTTTGAAATCCATATTCTGATCTTAGCAAGTAAGTTTGAATTATCCTGTGTATGTTGTGGCGGGCTTGATATCGAACGGGGCTTGAAGCTGATGGCTCAGCGAAATCTGAACACGCTCCATCATCGCCGAACAATGCCCTGGTAATTCCCCGGCTGAAGCAAGCCTTTGATAGTGTTATCTCTTATCAGCTTCTCCCGCCCAGCAGCCCCGTCTCGCCCCCCGCCATGCCATACCGTAATGCCAATGTGCGACACCATATTGCCAAGAAATAAATATTGAAAATAAACGAGAGAGAAATAATTAAAATTGTATACTTTTCACTTTTCAAATGTTTCATCTTACAGTACTAGAACATAAAAACAAAAAAATAATTTGAGGCGGAATTCAATGATTCCTGAAAAATTTTAGTATGAAAAATAATAAGCCCTTCTCAGAAGACATACTAAATTATTTTTTAATGTTATTCTGGCCAAAAACCAAAGGTGAACCCTGAGACTGCTGTTTTAAAGAATCTTCTAATCCCAATCTTCATAATGGGTCTGAAGGGATCCATAGTATGGTGCTCGCCAATTCCAGATTCGAAACAATGATCCGAACATTTGGGTGAATTTAATAATTTAACTTGCGAGGGGATCAAATTTTATTCTTTATGATACTGACTTCCCCGCCCTTCCAAGTGCACACTTGATTTTCTGCTGACAATAAAATCCAAAAAACTATCTTAAAAATAAATTATCCAGACACTATCCAAGATAAATGTCCAATAATATATGAAAATCTAATTATTTTTTAGTCTTCGTCTAAACTTCCAGCTGAGAAAAGATTATACCGACATTGTCAAATCAGATCTATAAATCGCTTTCAACAATTATCTGCTTTCTGGGACTCCATCTTGATGCAAAACTTACATAGGCCAAACTGAAAACGAGATATGAGTCAACACGCACAACCTAATTTGGATTGCAACTTAAAACAAACACTATACATCAACATCGTAAGAATTACCCGTAAAAACGAGGCAAATTAAACTCATTTAATTCACTGCTTCATATAAAAAATCATCTGCAATTAATTTTATTAGAGAATGGTAACACTGAACAGCTACTCTTAATTTAACATTCATTCATGTTATAAAATACCAAATTGTAACATAATGTAATAAATTAATGAAAGAATAAATAAAAATTTAGGGTTTTACTACTCTGAAGTGATATTTCTATCCCTCTAGGACTTTATAATTTCTGAAGTTATTTTTATTATTCAAGAATCAAGCCACATATGGTTTCTGGAGTTTTCTTTTTTCTTAATTTTTATTTTTTATTTAACTCATTTGTTTCTCTTTAAATCTAGAAATGTTTAAGCTAATGCTCTTTTAATTTTAATTAATTAGTAGATAGTAAATATAGCGGGACACCCTGGTTCCTGGTCCAATCCCAACTGTTGTTGTCTTTCTTTCTGAGCTTCAATCTGTATTGACCACGGGGATTCCTGATGTGTTCCTAGGGAACACCCAGTCCTAATTGCGAACAAATTTTTATTGAATTTGGGAAAAATATATCAGGCGAGTGCTTTTCACACGCCTTCTATAGTGTGCCAAGGGTCGAGAATAAGTTCATTCTTCTCCTGTATTTCTAACTATACACTATTATTCCAATACCAATGCTCACTGTAATTCTTTCTGTCATCAGGTGCAGCCACGAGTACCTCGACGTGTACTCAGAGGTTCAACAACCGGAGGCCTCGGAACTGATCAACTCACCGTTCGGAGGTAGCTCTTCCATTTACACCGGCCAGAGAAACCTTACTGTAGCTTGCATGGAGTAGTTTTTTGTTTTTATAGAACATTTCTGGGCCCATAACCTTGCATGTAAAATTCCTATAGAACCTTAAAGCCACTACATATGTAGAAGGCAAAATACAATACAAAAGCTTTAGGGCGAGAAACGTCTATGTACTTCTACAATGTGTTTAATTCAAATAAGTTGATGGAAAAACAAATGAAAAGATTACTATTCAAAATTGCACGATACCGAAACCACCATTTAAAAATTTACCCTGAAGAGACAAAAATAATTTCTCATTAAAAATAAATCAACTTTTTCTTTCGAGAAAATTTTATTGATCTTAATCCATAGTTATTTATTTTTATTCTTATAAACAATGCTGACAAATTTATATATAT
>KZ806871.1:1128166-1145510 GCA_000696205.2 Oncopeltus fasciatus
ATATATATATATCCGGAAGAAGTATCAGATTGATAAAACTTTAAATTTGGAAACATTTCAAAGAATTAAAATTATTTCAGGAACTTTTGTTTTCTGAGTATATAACTTGTTTCTTTATTAACTAAATGTAAATTAACACTTTAAAAAACGTATTTAAAATTTTTCAGATCCTAGCTTAGTAGTATTTTAATTTATTTTCATTAGCTATAAAAGATAAAAAAAAGACATTAGAAATAAATTGAAAATAACAATTCGCAAGAACTATGTATTTCTATATACATATGTTCAATAAATACTGTATTTCCATTCTTCCATTTTCTACTACATATTATGAACCATTGTTATTCTTGAAGTTAATACAATTTTATGAACGATGTAAATTTTAAAATTACCTATTTTTGGTATAAACAAGAAAAACAATGAGAGAAAAATATAGATACTTTCGTCAAGAGGGAATAAACAAACTACCTTATTTAATATAACTTTATAATTACAACTTCTTTAAAATTTTAAACTTACATATAACTCTCTTAGTGTCGTTTAATCAAGTACATGTTAAATTTTTGTTAGACGCTGTTCTCAATTTAATGAAAATCTAGTTCACCATTTTTCTCTTTACAACTGTAATAGTTTTACTACGTTATATTAGCTATGAAGCAAATAAAATAATTATTTATGTCCCCGCAGTGACTATAATATAGTCAAATATTAAAAAAAAAAAACTATAGATTAAGCGTTAGATAAACGTTCATCAATGTTACCAAACCAAAATGTCAGGTGTGTCCGTTTCACTGTTCATAGAATATTAAAGATTGACCCTTAAAATCGAAACAGCAAGCCCATATTCAGCGCTTTAGCAGAGCGGATAGAACATGCATCCCATATTTCATCGAATTAGTTCAAAGAAATTTTGAATGGCATATGTTGGGAGACTTTTTTTAATACAAAATTCAGATTTGTGTGTCTTGTATTCATCATCTTTATCACCATCATCATATTCATATCCTCTTCTACCGTTTCAAGCAGTGTGAGGTTCTTCCATAAAGAGCTTGGACCAGGCAGATTCTTCTTGCGCCAGCTCCCTCCTCCTGCTCCAGTCCAGTCCACCCTTCTAAAATGTCACTCGTCCATTTTCTTCCCAGGATATCTTGGGTCTATCTATAGGTCTTCTGACCTCTACCCGGAAGTCATCATCATCATCGGCATTATCATATTCTTGCCCCTTCTACAGCTTCAAGCAGTGTAAGGACATCCCTAACAGAGCTTGGAGCAAGTAGACCTTTCTTGCGCCAGCTCCCTCCTTCTGCTCCAGTCCTCGCTTCTTGAACGTCCCTCGTACACGTTCTTCCCAAGAGCTTCTGGGTCTTCCTCTAGAACTCCTTCCCTCTACCCGAATCTAGAAAGTAGTCATCATATTCTATCCTCTTCTATCAGTGTGAAGTCATCCCTTGCAGATAGTATCCTGAGCTTCTAGAACGCCTCTCGGACACTTTCTTCCCAAGAGATCCTGGAAGGCATATTCCGTATAAACAGTACAACTCAGAACATTTTTAGTTTGGGGAGAGCTGGTTATCAGCCAGCTGTCCTCGAGTCAGGTGGAGAGGCTGCCTTCTCAGTCCTTTATGAGAACCTCCTCCATCCGGGCGTTCGAGTTACCAGGCTAAAGCGAAACTCTTCCAGTAGCGAGCCTACCGAGGCACTTCCCTTCTGCGACACGAGGAGCCTCCTGGAGCAACCCTTGCTGCCACTTTCGCTTCATCACCCTAGAGAACAGGGCAATCATGTGATTTTACTACTTAACAAATAAGACGTCTCTGGCCAGTGACAGTCATCAACAGTAGGCCTTGTTTCAATAGTAATAAATAAACATGGAGAAGATTTTGTGATTATTATTCTTTTCAGAAAAAAAAAATAATGCCAATGAAACTATAGTGTTTATAAAAGATTACATCGTCTCTCTACTGCATCCAGACTAAATTATATCTGTTATCACGTTAGAGTATTTTTATATTACTTAGATTTAATTTGTATGACAAATATGAACTGGTCGAAAGCTCTGAGAAGTGTTTGTGCGGCACTAAATATATTTATTATTTTATTAATATTAATTAAATCAGTTTTTCTCACAGTGATTGTATGGGTGAGTGTTTCCTGAGCGAGAGATCCCACTCCTTACTGAACAAGATTTGCCGGCTTTTGCAGGTAGGTTCTGCGGCCCTATCCCGCCCAGGAGAAGGATATCTTTGTACCGGGCCCTCGCGCTCAGCTTCTACACCGACAAGAACTCCACCGACGCCGAGCTCTTCAGGGGAAGATACGCCTTCATCAACGACTGTGAGTACTGCAAACTTCCATTGTCGCTTAAATACAGTACAGTTCTTAAGTACATTTTTCTTGGGGTAGAGTGTGAGATATTTAAATAATTTAAAATCTTTAGAATTTTTTACTTAACTAATGAATATGTCAGTTATCCTACATTGCAGGAAAAAAATATGGTCCATTCCAAATATTATATCCTGGAAATAAACTTCACCTAATCAGTAGTTGAACGAAAAATCGTTATACTCTGAATAATCTCAAGTGTCTCCATTTATTTTTATTTATTTATTTAAATTCTAATGTACCATCACAACTAATCCAGATAATTCTAAATGTAACATATAAATCATGATGTTAATTGTGGTAACGTAATCCCATACTTCATTATTAATTTGAATCGTACAGGGAGCTTGAAAAAAAAAAACTCTCTACCTTAGCCGGGGATCGAACCCGGGTCCCCCACTATCCGGGTGGGTGCGTTAACCAACTACGCCACCGAGGGAGCTGAGAATAATTTCTAGTACCCCGCACTTCACTCTTTTATAATTCAGTTAAAATAATTAAACATATAACTGAGTAACATATAAAATTATACACATTAAATACTGAAGAAATTTAATTTTTGTTCACACCTCTTTGTGCTTTCTCTTCCCCTCTTCACTCCCCCCCCCCCCCAAAAAAAAAAAATACAATCGCTCTTTTCACAACAGTTTGCTCACATTTAGAATTTTATCGCAGTCTAACTTCCTGCAGAATGCCCACAAAAATAGTGATATACCCATACACTCATCCAAGAACACTGGCGTAAATAACAGTAAAATGTTAAATTTAAAAGAAAAGTTGTCTTCCCCACAATATTTCTACATAAGAAGTTCATCTTCAGAAGTAGACAAAATGATAGATGCGGACTTTGGTCCTAAACTATGGGAATACTATGGAGTATAGGCCACGTGCCACTGGAGATAGCATTTCTTATATTATGTGTTTCTGAAAATCGGTTTCCTTCTAAGGTCGAATACGACCAAACTTATATAAATATATCGTGGGGAAGATAATTTGGCCTTCTGATTTAACACTTAATTGAGAAAACAAAAACCGGCTACAAATATCAGAATATTCATAATTTATTTTTTAAATATAATACAACTTTATTAGTAATTACATTCTACACAATTTGTGCAAATTTAATATGCCGGTTAATAAGAATTTATGAAAAATATAGTTTCAGGAGGCTATAAAATGTAAAAATTAGATAAAAAATATATACAAATTTTACACGATTACTACACTTATAATTATTACACTTTAAATAAAAAGTGTAAGATTAAATATATTTTTTAAGGGGTAATAAAAGCATATTATTCTCTTTTGCCTTAGTGTATATTCAAATTTAATGATGTATGAAATTTTTTAGTGATGACTTGGTTACTATTATATGCATATATTGGTTGTAATTTCGGTGCATGTCGGCTTCAAGAAAGTTATATTTTTCCGGAGATATTTGCATTTTCTCAAGCCCCCTGAAGAACCCAGAAGGTTCAACTCCCTTGAAACGAATTTGATATGTTTCCGAGCAAGAGTAGTCGTACTGAGCAGCAGCCGTATTCTCCCATGCCTGTGGAGGTCTGCCAGAGTTGAAGATGTCATGTGAATCGCTCCTGACCTGTCAATGGAATGAGAACACGAGAGCTCTTCATCAATCAAACTGTCCTCGGCACACATTGCAGGAATCTCTCTAACTCCATAGTCTTCCTTCCTCTATCGCTTGCTCAAGTATCTGCTTTAGTTCACCTAAATCTATCTCATATTTTCTCTAAAATTTAAAATTAATAGTGGAATCGTTCATTTTGGCGTTAAGAAATTTCCATCAATGAAGTTTTCACATAAAGGCATAACTTAAGTCTAAGAACTCAATAGCAGACAAAATCTCCAACGGCATTTAATGGACATACAGCGCTGGTGCCAGCTCTGGCGCATTAAGGTTAACGAAAGCAAATGCTGTCATGTTACGTTCACACTAAGGAAGAAACAACCTGGCAGAATTTACTTTAATGACATCCCTATCCCAACTTAGCGTCAGGTACCTAGGCTTTCATCTTGACTCCCGTCTAACATGAAACACACACACAAAAATCAAAAGACAGGAACTAAATAGGAGACTTGGACAACTCTACAAGCTACTAAGCCGCAAGTCAACCTTAACTGTGACCAACAAACTTACCATTTATAAGACGTTAGTGAGACCTATCTGGACGTATGGAGTCGAACTGTGGGGAACTGCTAAACCCTCCAACATCCAAAGAATACAGTCCTTTCAATCCAAAATCCTAAGAATCATAGTTGATGCACCCTATTATGTCACAAACTCCTTACTCCACAATGACCTCAAAATCCCTTTAGTTAAGGACATCATTACAACCCGCTTTAATAAATTCCACTCTGGCCTTTCCATACATCCCAATCCTTTAGCCCAAACTCTATCCAGTATGTTCCATCCTGATAATCCACCACGTCGCCTGAATAGGAAATGGCCCCGTGACCTTCTCACTGCCAACACTTCATAAAAAAAGAAATAATATGAAGAAAAAAAAAAAAAAAAAACAACAACCATACTGTAAATAGAGATTAAGTATACTGTAAATAGAGATTAAGGAGTTCTGCCATTGGGCAGCTTCTCCATCAAGTGAAGTACACGCTATGTTATTTCTTATTTTTCTGTATTTTTTATTTTAAATATTTTTATTTATTTATTTTTATTTTATTATATATATATATATTTTTATTATTATTAACTTAATTATCTTTTTTTTTTTTAATTATTTTTTACTGTGACTATTAACCAGCACATTACTATATACAAAACATGTAGAAAGTAATAAATAATAAAGTTGAAAAAAAAATAAAATAAATAAATAAAAAAGAACTCAATAGAAAAACAAATCTATTCCATTTTGATACTCTAAGGTCGTAGTTGATTATCATAAAGAAAAATCCAGATATTATCATTGGCATTATGATATGAATTTTTAAAACATTAATTAATTCTTTACTGAAACATATGTTATTGCAGTTACATATGAGAAGCTAAAAATATGCTGTGTTCAAATTTTCATATACTATAAATAGAACAGAGTATTCTTTGCTAATGATATTTAATAATAAAATAGTACAAGTTTTGAAGACTAAACCTTAATCCGAGATCATGAAATGGCTTAACACTCACAGGTAACACATATAAACATATCTAAATATATTCATACCTAGATGATAATTTGATAAACTATAGGATAAACATAACAATAATACAAAGCATTATACATGCATTAGCTTTATGTGCGTATGTGCCAATATTTTGAAACTAATTTAAATGACATCACTCAGTTAGGAAATGGAATTTCTCTTCAACCCCCCTCCCCCATTAACATAATTTAGCTTATTTAAACAAACATTTGAATGATTTTGTAATTAACTATAATTGGTCGAGAGAGAGAGAGAAGGGTTCACTTATTTAGGTTATGAAAGATATTTAACATTTAATTTTAATATGATTGATTCTACAAAAGGTTTACAAAAATTCATATTAGCGAAGATTTTATTTTTAATGAAACAAGGAAACATCATCTCTTTTTAAAAATAAGCTTATATTTGGCTTTGAAAGAAACTCAACTGAGATATTTTTATAAAAGGGTAAAATGTAACACAGGGTTACCATGCAAATAATAATGAATAATCATCAATATCATCGTAAGGAAAAGGTTCTTATCTTTGGGCACTAGGAATGACTCTCTGAACTACCTACCAGTAGTAGATTGAGATCTGGGAGGTCCCTGGCATATGCTGAAGGCCTTAACTATAGGGCTCATGGTCCCGAATCCGCATCTCTTTAGAGAAAAATATATTCATAAAAGCAGAGATTGGAGTCATCATTTTCTCGATTGACATTGAATAGAATATATATAATTGGCCAACATCATCATTCGATTAATTTATGAAAAAATCCCAGAAGCCACGAGCTCTATCAGCTTTCGAACTGCACTGGACCAGATTTGTATATATATGTGACTAAATGGGTCGGAATTAAAAATAATTGATCGACCAACAAGAATATTTATCATAAATCAGTGTCTGATATTAGCCTCGGGAGGAAGTACACAGTTGACTAAATATAGAAGTGAAACGTATTGGGCTAGAATGAAGAGGAATAAGAGGACCTAACTCTTCCCCTTGGGGCACTCCTCGAATGTCACTAACGAGCCTTCCGCAGAAGTTGAGGCCAAGAGATAGACGGCGGTGACCTATGTCGTGTTGGGGAACCGTCAACCCGCCTCACTGACCTGACCTCTCATCGATTACATCTCTTCCTCTCGCATGAGCTCCCAACAACTTATTTCGTGCGAGTGATGACCCCGATTGAATCTATCGCTTAATTGAAGAGTTTTTCCACCTTTTAATTATCCCTCGTTAATGTTCATGCAGCAGCGCTGCTGTTGCTGATGGAAAAATATTAAGGTTTAAATATCCTTTAAACTTCCGAGTACTAACGGACGTTTACGCTGGTATAATAAATCAAATTTATCTTTAGTTTTCATTAAAATATGTTATTAAATCACGGGCTTGGTACTATGGCTGTGTAATTATAAAATTGGTGAATGTGACTGAACGAGCAAAAAGATAACAATAAAACAAGACTTACTAGATGTAATTAATCCAATGGAGGACATAAGTATAAAAAAAGAGGATAAACACAAAACTCACTATAAAGAATAAATTTAAACATATGGTTAGAAACATATTTAAGCGCTGTTGCAAAAAATTTGTTTGTAAAGTTAATAGAGTTATGAAAGTATTATTCAAAAGTTAAAAGACATTTTTAAGTGTTGTAAAAAAAAAGTGTTAATTTTTTATTATATTTTAGTCATATTAAAAAAACGAGCTGAAAACTTAAGGAATACTCTTCACTTGACGATTCTTTTCCTAAAAAATTTATTTTCACTTGGAGTATTTTTCTACTAAATTTTTTCTTAAAATTATACTTTCTATTAACGTTCTCTTTAAAGTCTAACTTGTTTCTTTCCCCTCTCCACGATGTTTCTGAGAAGAAAAAGATTTTCAACACTACAATACCAGGCAATAACCAGAGTTCTGATCAGTCTGACTACGACTGGTTACATATGTAAACATAATTTATAAATCTTAATTAATAAATGCGAGGGAATAGAATAAAAAATCTATCTGTCCCCGCCAGGACTGGAACCTGAATCTCTTGATTTCCGGGACAGTATGTTTCTATTACACCACCGGGACAAGCTGGATAACTTATTAAACTCCTAAAACCCTAGCGAGAGCCTAACCTTCGAGCATAAGACGAATACATCGTCTTATGCTCGAAGGAGCTGACATTGTCTAGCTATTTATCAACTCTCGTTATTTACTTTTTAGTTTCATTTATAAATATTAATTTAGTTGTGGTTTATTATCCCACGTAAATTTTAAAAAATTAATGCGAGGGAATAGAATAAAAAATCTTTCTGTCTCTGTTCGAGTCCTGGGTGGGACAGATAGATTTTTTATTCTATTCCCTCGCATTAATTGTTAAAATTTACATGGGATAATACACCACAACTAAATTAATATTTACTTATCAATTTTGATTTGCCACCTCAGTTTAANTATAAATATAAATATAAATATTTTTCGAAAATTAAAATATTTTATTGTCAAAACAAAATTGACAACAATGAAATGTATTTACCGTTTCTTCTTCCGGGTTGGACTGTGTCAAGTTGTCGATAGTTGCCGAGCTTTCGCACATCATGTGATGCCTTCTTCAGGGCTTAGTAGAGAATGAGAAGTTCTCTATTCAGCCCTGAAGAAGCCATCACATGATGTGCGAATGCTCGGCAACTATCGACAACTTGACACGGTCCAACCCGGAAGAAGAAACGGTAAATACATCTGACGACCATCGAAGCCTACGTGAACAAATAATGAAATGGCCAATTGGGTAAACTAATAATGCAACTCATCAAAGGAATTCAAGTAGTCTTAATTACTTAAATTAAAATATAACTAAGAAAAACTATTTTGTCATTCAAGTCAACAAATTCAATCAAAATCCTCATAAAAACTCATTTGTTGAATTGAACTAAGTAAAAAAATACCAAGTTGTATGATACAATTAAACAATTATATTAAATTTTCTTTATTTGATATACTATTTTGTAGATATGCTTAGTTGTTTTATGCAGTTTCAACTTATAAAAAATATGTTTTAATGACTTCGTCAATATTAAAATACATTCTAAATGCTATTTATTAAAAATTCTTCAATAGATGTAATTGAATTGAAGCATAACTGTTCTTTTTATTACCTATTTTAATTATTTTACATTTTATATTTAATTACACAATACACAATTATTAATTGTGTTTTATATTAGTTGTCCATTACAGAGAAGGTATTTTTATTATGTGTTTATTATTTTTTTTTTTTTTTAAATATTTTCGATTGATTGAATATGTTTCCCTGTTTCAGCGGAGTACCAGATCGGGACGCCGGCTCCCCAGACCCCCTGTTCGTACACGATCCAGGCCTCGGTGCGGAGGACAGGTAACATCCTCTCGCCCACCTACCCCGGCACTTACCCCAAGGACCTCACCTGTTCGTATCTCTTCCTCGGCCAGCCCGGACAGAGAGTCCGCCTGGAGTTTAGAGACTTCGACCTCTTCTTCGGGGGACCTCAGTCAGTATCTACCATAGACGTTACTCATTACGAATTCCTGTTATTACAAATCAATAACAAATCCCCTATATACCATACCTAGATTTGTCATTATTATTGATATGAGCAAGCTTTATAATCTATTTATCAAATGTATATTTCAGTTAAAAAATAATTATCTGAAATTGGAGTATTTGTCAGGACCAATCTATTTTTTAAAGAATAAATAAATAGATTACTATACGTTGATATGCCTATCATAAGACAGTTTTATGTTTGTTTGAAGCTTGTACCATTATGAGGATGACAATTATTAGCATACGCCAAATATTGTGCTCTGTTAAGATCCGATGACTTGTATTCATTCATTTCATACCTACACTATTTGTCCTTTAGAAATGGCAAAGACAAATCAAATGATTTCAAACTTACAAATATCTTCATATAATAAATTAATTTCAATTAAAAAATTTTTTTTAATAGTGATAAAATAACATCTTATTTTCCTTAGTTGGAAGATTAGAACAATTCATTTTGTACTTTTAGAAACAAATCATTTTTAACATGAATCGTAAAGGGAGCCAGAAGAAAATTATAAATCATTTTTGTATTTTTAGATGATTATGGAAATAATGATTCGAAACATCCAATAAAAGTGCTATGAAATAATAAATTAATGGTTTTATGAGACTGATAATGTGTTATGTGGTTTCAGATCTTGACTTTAAGCAATTTGAAAAATAATAAATTAATAGTTTAATTATTTAATATCCAATAAAAGTGTATAAAAATTATTTTCCAGTCCCACTAATATGCAGTAGCAGGTACTTATATTTCCTAGACGTGAACTTCACGTATGTCCTTTCACTACTAACGTTGAAGCACAGGACCCCTGTGAAGCACCTTCATCAATCTCTGTCCCTACTGATGGCCCTAACCTCATTCCACGTTTTCCTGGCTTTGTTCCTCAGTCGTTGACCTCCACTATCCTCGTGGTTCTTGAGCAGACCTCTGTCTACTGGGATTGCTGGTAGCTGGAAGAAGTTACTGTAGGAACAGTTATATACATTTATTGAAAAAAAAATAATAATATAGGCTAATGCACTTCTGAAAATAATGAAATATTACCATTGGCACAAAATGAATAATGAAGAAATAAAGTGAAAAATAATGGAAAATTAAAGTCCATAATGTAGTTTCGTCTAAAATAAATAAATAAAGGGGATGTGGTGTCGGAAGGAGTGCAACAATTTCCAAGAAATATAATAAATAATTTTTTTTTTTTAAGTTCTTTTATTGCTATGAGGTACTTAGCGTTATCCATTATACCGACTCTAAGCCTCCTCTTATGAAAACCCAAGTCAGATGTATGAGATGATTGAGAGCGTACCGTCCTCAAATCGGCATCTCAGGCATTTCGGGAAGCCTACTGTGAGTGTCCATAAAATGTAAGGAAGAGAAGAGTCCGTTGCTCTGGTGTGTCGTCCGGGCTACAGGCAGGAAAGAGCTCAGAGGGCAGAGAGATTAGCTCAAGCCTGAGGAACTGTTTGACGCTGCACCGCACCTGCACTCTCGCGTATACTTCTTTTCTTTTTTTTTTAAGAGGTAAGGGAATGCGTTACGCAGACCTGCTGCTTAGCCAATGTTGGTCAAACAGCGGGAACTGTGGGACTCCTGCGAACAGACTACCCACTAAACCCCCTTCCTCTGGGCTGGCAAGAGAAAGCCATTGCCCATTCGGACTCAGGTTTTCAGTTCTCCAATGATCTTAATGCTATTAATGAAAAAGGAAGGTTTAAAAACCTCCCTTTATGTTTTTCCAGTCCTTGACAAAGATGGTCAAGGCCTGGAAGGAGGTCTCATTGTCAACAAAATCCTTGGGAGTATGGCTATAGTTCTTCATGGTCCGAAAGGCTTTTAGGCGCGCTCCATCGTATTCCGGGCATTCCAGAAGGACGTGGGCAGCATCCTCGCTTCTTGCGCCGCAGCTGCACGCGGGGAATCTCGCCTTTTGGAGAAGTGCAATTTGCTGGCAAAGTTTCCGTGCCCACTCAGAATTTGCTTCGACCACCCCTCGCACTCTCGCGTATACGTAAATCTTGCATTCACACACATGCGAATGGGAATATACCCATACGCATAAGGACAAATATACATATAAAATAAAATTAAATATGGTTAATAAAATTAAATGTAAAAAGAGAGAGTCGTCAACATCTTTTGAATACCACCATTTTCCTTCTATGAAGTGTTACCAATATTTTTCCCAATCATTCACGACTTTAAATATGCTTCTCTGTAGGCTGCGGCTTCTGTTTTTATCCATAAGTCATGATTTGGATTACAGTTTTCTAACAAAATGCCTATAATCCATCTCAAGCATAGATTAAGGATTATATACTCTTATATATGCTGGTAATATTTTTGAGGACATTAAGATTTCACAACCTTAACACATTGAGAAGAATAGGCCTTATCCTATAATTGACAAAGAACGTGAAATATAAGTTTCACAGCGATCTGCAATACCTCCCATTTTGGCATTTATGCTTTTGTGGCGTACTTTAAGCTGCCTACCTGTGACCCACTTGCTGGTAGAATCCTTTTCAATATTACCGCGAATTTAGGTAACCATCCTAATTCTGCAGTGAGAATCATCAATCAACTTAGTCTAACCAAGTTTAATTTGAATTTGGTTTTATGAATAACTGACCTCGAGCGATTTAGGACTAGTAGATTTCCGCCCTCCTACGAAGTACTGCTTGATTAAGGATTTTAGTCACCAGCTTGAATCAAACTTTGGGGATCTGATTGGTAAACATGTAAGCCACTAGACCACGAGGAGCTCCCAAATCCTTTATCTAACAAAGTAAACTATCATCAGAATTTAAAAAATAAAATTAATGAACTTTCAATTTAATCTCCGACTGTACTGAAGCTATAATGAAATTTGATAAATAAAAGGAAAAATCAGACGGAAGCAACTTTCAAATTAGTACAAAAAAAAAGCGAACAATAAACTTAGCTTAGAAAGTACGAATAAACTTAGCCTTGACTTGTTTAGTATTTTTGTGTGGAACAGTGAGAAAAATCCAGTGCTTATGCTTCCAAAATTATAAGAAGTTTCTCAAAATGAAACTGCAGGGTAAACTTATAACTTATTAAAAGCAATTTACAATTGAATTAGCAGTTAGTAATATTTAATAAATAAATCAAAAATTTTTTTTATTGAATGGCACAAAAAAAACTCTTCGGTTTGTAAACTCAAATCATTAAATTTAGAAACTCTAATGATAAACTTCGGGCGCCATGGTAGCTCAGGTGATACTAATCCTGATGTTACGGGTTCAAATCCCGCCCCTGTTAATCTTTTAATTTATATATAAAAGCAGCCTGTAGATAGTCCTTCCCTCCATGACCCTAAGTGGTTGAAAGGGAGGCTAACACTATATAAATAAAAAAAAATGATTAACTTCTCTGTAGTATCAATACAATTGTATATCACTCTGTTTTCTTCAACATCGATTAAACATAGATTCTTGACAACACTGACATTTTCTTTTGGTGGAATTTCGAGTTAAGACTGAGCCTGATGTTTTCTCCTTAGAAAGTTTTAATATTTGGCTGTGTGATGTATGGTTGCATTTTATTTTCAATTCCAATGCACCCTGTTTCGTAAGGAATCAGCAGATCAGGAGGGAACTGGGAGTTGAGCCCATCTCTTTTCACATCCAGGACCTCACCTACAAACACCATGAACGTCTGCCGCTGTCTTCAGGACCTTCCGTCTCGGAGCAGTCACCCAGCGACGCCTCAAACCTAGACTATATCAGCATATACTACTTTAATAATTTTNCACTATGGAGACTCATACTGGTGGTACCACACCAGGGACTTTTAATAATAATTGTAATAATAAATTAAATTTATTGTTTTAAAGAAATATGATTAGGGATTCTACTGGATTAGAGCCCAAGTATTTGAGGGGTTGGTACATCTGGGTAGAGTTCAAAAATGTGAATTTGAAGAAAAAAAGAGAGCCGTGGAATAAACGTTTTTAAGGAAATAATTGTTAAGTAATATTACAAGGATATTACAGTCATCATAATATTTGACAGTATTGATAGAAATCCACAATAGTGAATAAATTCAGTTGTTCTCATATCAGTTATGGCAAACACTTGGGAGGCAAGGAAGAAGTTTCTGACATACGGGATTAGGACCCATGTTGTGCAGGGGTTAGCATGTCTGGTAAGAATATTTTTTCTTAAAATAATAATTTCAAATTTTAAACGGGCACTGGTAGTCAGGAGTAAAATTATGAGGACCAGCTAGTAGGTATTGAAGACAACTGTTCATTTGCATGCAACACAATATAACATAAGTTCTTCATCTATTAAACTTAGATTAACTAAATATTGGTATAATAATTGGTAGTGCAGATTCCAAGGTTCTAGAATATGATTTCAACTGAACGGCTTATGTTTTTGTCAAATAAATAAATAAATATATATATATTTTTTCAATTGCAGCCATTTGAGAATTACCCACTTGTGTTCCAGTTGCCCGTTCGACGTGGTGAAGGTGTACGATGGTAAAAAAAATATATATATATATTTTTTCAATTCCAGCCATTTGAGAATTACCCACTTGTGTTCCAGTTGCCCGTTCGACGTGGTGAAGGTGTACGATGGTACGAACAACGAGTCGGCCCCTATCGGGACCTACTGCGGCCAGCAGAGAAACCTCGTACTCTACTCGTCCGAAGAGAACATGTTCGTGCTGTTCGAGACCCTCCAGCGCACTGCCAACACCCAGAACAGGGGCTTCAAGGGCATCTACGAGTTCAGTGAAAGCTTTGTCAAGTTAGGTCAGTGGTGGACTCCTGCTGGTTTGAATTTCGAGAAGTCTGTCACGCAGGACACGCTTCTTGAACTAACTAGATTTCCCAATTTTCATTAAATACATAGATAAATAAGAGTTAATGACTAATGTAATCTCGCAAGCTGGAGTAGCAATGGGAGTAAAATTTAAGGGCACTTGGGCATATTTTACACTTTTTCGAAACAAGAGAGGACTAAACAATCAATGACCATAATTACATTTTTAAATATACCCTTTAAAATGTTTTTCATGATGTTACACAATATCAACGTTATTATATTCTACCAAATCATAAATTTAAGTATTCAATAAATTTAGTCAGAATAATAAAAATTATGAGAATATTAACTATTATTCCATTTGTTCCCGTCCCAATCATCTGTTTACAACCAAAAAAGAACGATTCAACGTTTTAAAAAAGTAAGCCTTAATACCGAATTTTGTTTCTATATTACAAAGTACAAAGTAAGGGGACCAGTCTAAACCTCGAGATTACATTCCACAATGCTATCCTTAAAATTGGTTTTACATAAAAATTTAGAAGAATTATAAATATCAGAAAAAGTTATACTCTACACCTATTAAATTCTATAAAGTTTTTTCACAACTCTATCAATAACAAAGATATAGACGATTTTTTAATTCGCTCTCTTTCTTACTCAACCTAATTCAGCCGTTTGTTTATAAAAATAAAATAAAATACCTATTTTACTTTCTTTATTTCAAAAATGTTGGATGATAAAGCAGTATATAAAATATTTTTAAACTCTTGACCAACGTAGAAATTTTGATTTCTTTACGGAAAATATAATAAAATGTAAAACCGCCAGTCATACCGGATAGAAAACCAGAATCCGAATAAAACAATAAATTAATTTCCTTTTTATTTCTTTTATTTTTTTAACATGGGCTATTTTAACATGAAATAATTAGAATTTCATTGAATATTCCAAATGCCCATGAAAGTTCAATTCAATCTTGTTAGTACTGACAATTGAGACTTAATTTTTTTAAAAGTATGTTTATCTTTTATAAAGTAAAATTGGATTTACGGCAATGGTCGATTTCTCCCCCATGCTATTGTATTTCACAGCCAATAGTTAGCAAATTACAAAATGTACCTTATTTCAGAATTTAATAAATAAATATATCATTTTTTTTAAATGATAAAATATTTGAAGTTTTTTATACATATATATACTGTCAATCATTTTTTGATGTTCAGTAGGTAGGATTAGAGAAAATATAAAATAATTGTTTTTTTTTTTTGTTTTTTTTAAATCTGTCGTTAAAACTAGCCGCGTGTTATTTCGTGCCTTCAGGAAGCAACTCCAAAAGTAGGATTACGTAAAGCATTGAAAAGTATTTTACATTCCTCTCGGCTTATATTTTTTATAAGAACTTAGACAATAATTGCAGACATTGAAATTTCAAGTATCTAGTTATTTATAAATTATACATTTAGCAATTATACAAAATCCGTCACGCTGGAGTTGCATAATTTAAACAACAGTTATCCCACTATTTATTAAACATGAATATTAATATGAAAAATGAGGAAATTTAATTAAAAAGCCACAGACAACAATGTGAGTAAAAAGTATGACTCTACTAAAGTTTGTTTAGTAGTTGTTTACTACTAAAAGTAAAGTTAGACTGGCCGGGAAGGTAAAGTGAATGAAGCATTCGCCTATCAAAGCTACACTTTCTTTTTTTTTTAATGTTGTAAAGCATAAACGTTAGAATATTACATTTTACTTCTATTATATTCTGTAAACTTTTTTGTAACTCATATAACAACGAATGAATAATAATTTTTTTATCTTCCTCTATACCCACTAACATTAAAACTAAATTTTAATACTACTTTAATTTTAATTAAATATTTAATATTTTTCAAGCCTCCTTAGTTATGATGAACAATCCTTCAATGAATAAATTCTGCAGGTAAATTAAATGTTTAACATTCATTGGAAATGTATACACATCAAGAAAACTTTTGAAGTCTGTTGAAAATTGTTAAATGTTTAGACTATGGCTGGTTGGAGTCGATCAGATATAGCTAACAGCGCTCTCTGTATTTGGAGGGAATTGCTAGGCCTCAAAGTACTGGTTATCACCTGCTCTTTTGCTGATAAGTGTAGTTTATGATGTGGACTCCGGCCAAATTCTCCCAACTCTATTCGAACTATTACAAAATAATTGTATCAATCTTTTGAAAACCCTCTTTCTAACCCTCGCCTTACAATTCATCCAAATCGCAATTGACTCAAATTTTATTATTAGAGGATGTTTTGGGGTTCAGTCAAGGTTTATAAAAAAATACAATTTAAAAAAATGTATTTTATATTATCTGCCGATTATTCGGCTTACATCTTCATTAAATTTTATTGGTATGAAATTAAAATAATTTGGAAGGTATTTCGATTGGATAACTGTATATTTTGTTATTAATATATAGAAAAACATTCAATTATTATCTTGCTGCTGCACCTGAACATAGCAGTTGCTGCTTTAGTAATAGTAGTGGTGTCTACTAATCCTAAGTTGAAGGGGGAACAACTTCGTTTTTTAATTTTCCATTCCTTTGTGCTTAATTATTAAAGCTTGTAAAGGAAGAAGTTTACTAATGTAACTATGTTGGGATAGCTCATACCCCACCTTTTCTGAAGACCAGTCTTTAGCAGAGCTTGGTGGTCATACCTCTTATTCGCATTGTTCTCTCTGGCTTTAAATTAAATTTATTCACTTACTGCCATTTGTCTCTGTCTTGATTAAACATTCCTCCTGCCCGACAAACTACACACTTTTTGCCTATACATCACTGAACTTCACCTTTGCTCCTCACTTATCTGAGATCTGGCCTTCACTTTTAGTGTACTTCAGTTTTGTTTGAATCTTAGTAATATACAATTTAAATGCATCAAGTTCCAATATTCCAGGAATATACAAATTAAATATAATTTTCATTCCTTCTTATGTTTCAGATTTCATAGCAAAAAATGATGGTGAACATATTCGTGGTTCAGAATGTGATCAAAAAATTCTAAGTAAAAAAGAGTCATCGGGTTTTGTGTTCAGTCCTAACTATCCATTCCCTTACATCCCAAAAATAGTCTGCCGGTATTTTATATATGGAATGCAAGACACCCAGCACCTTGAGAGAGTCAGGATAGAGTTCAAGAAGTTTGACATCCCTAAGGGTTCAAAGGGAGAGTAAGTATAATTCTTGGAAATTAAGAAATAGACATACAGAAAACCATTTTGGAAATATAATGTATTTAGAAAAACCATAATTACAGCATATAGTGGATATGTTAATGTTTTTATGACAGTTACTCCCTTAAACCATACATAGTTCATCATTACATTCATGAAGAAATTTTAGCTCTAGAAAGAAAGATATGTATATATATATA
>KZ806871.1:1145595-1160467 GCA_000696205.2 Oncopeltus fasciatus
TATATATAACTTAATGAATTAAAATTTTTACTTTATAGTAAATTTCAAAAATAGTAAAAATTTTAATTCACATATTATTCATAATATGTATGTGTATATATTCACATACACATGTGCATGCTTTTTAACTATTAATGTAACTTAATGAATTAAAATTTTTACTATTTTTGAAATTTACTAGGTATAATAAATATTTGAAGAATTTTTAAGGGGAAATAACATCATTGTTTTGCTCAATAGCTATTTTTCATGTTCGGAAATTTGCTAAAATATGGGTTAAAATTAATGCTAAATCATGACTGATGGTCATGACTATAACAGTCAGATCTCCCCATAAACCCATTTGCCCTAATGAAGGCCTGGTATTTAGGCCTAAACATTGGCAAAAATAAAAAACTTTTTATTTACAAATCAGTTTTAATTATTCAGTTTCCAAGACCAAATCCCTGACTAACCTCCCCTTATGAAGCTCGATGGTCAACTAATTACTTGCAAATTAAAGTAATATTTTTCCCACTTTCTAAGGATAAATGCTTTAGGAGTAGGATAAAGTTATCCTTTTAATTTATGTATGCCTTTAGTACTAAAAATATTTTTATCTTCATTGTTTTGCTTTTAAAAAGAAAATAACTTATTTATTCTTGAATCTCAAAGACATTTCAGATTTTTTATTTACATAATCACTTAATGCTAAGAATGTTACAAAAATTATTATTAATTTAGTTTCAGGATTATAATTGTTATTTTGATTTCTATTATCAATCATCTTTGTATTATCTATATTTTGCAACTGTTTTTCTTTTCAGCTGTAGTGATGGTTACCTGAAGCTTTATCTTAAGGGCCAAGAAGCTACGGACTCTTATGAGAAGTTCGACCATGAATTGTGTGGGGAAGAAAGTGTCCCCAGCCAAATGGTATCAGACGGCCCACGACTAGTCATGGTCTTCAGTAGTGGCGAACTTCAAGGAAGGGGCTTTAAAGCGAAATATACTTTCGAGACTGGTAATAGTTCCCAATACCTCTCTATTTCTTCTTGTTTGATAATCTCTCCGGATCCATTACTAGAATAACTATTCTGAGGATACTCGAAGATTATGAAATTGAAAATTGATAGCATTGTTTATGGGATGATATGGATTTTGTAGGGGAATGTTAGGAAAAAGTCTATGCCACTCACTTTTGATGAATAAAACCAAATATATCTTTCACTTTTTTTTCTTCTTCTTTTTACCACATCTCATAACAATTATGAACATTAACAAATTTCTCATAAGAAAATAAAGCTATTCCCCTTGGTACCATGCCATCAATTTTGAAAAATTTGGACAGGCCTTTACTAACAGTTTCCATGATATATCAGTTTAAACACTTTCCCCAGCTAGATATCTTAGATATCTAATACTTCAATCTATTGTATTTTTTCTTTTCTTTCATTTAAAATATATTTTAATGCACAGTGCTAAATAAGAAGAGGCAAGTAAAATTTTACGCTTATCTCAGCCGACTAAAACATTATTTCAAAAATATTATTTTTTATTATTATTTCTTTTCTAAGAGAATTAGCTATAATGATTAAGAGAATTTCCTAAAAAATTATGAAAACTGTGAGAGTAATGTTAACATTCATTTTTAGTTATTCATTCCTTCCGATAATATCTTGTGTGCTGGATTACTCCTTCCTCACTGATTGATTTAGTTGATGTGATGATTGTTACAAAGGGAGGTCAGAAAGTTCAAAAACTTTTCGGCCTGATCCAGAAAGGAATGAAATCAAAACATGTATTATTTTTCAATATAATGTCCCATATTACCAATACATTTATGACATATATTTATTAATTTTTCTAAATCCCCAAATACTTATTTTCTTACTTGGAACCAAATGAGCATCAATATGCTCTTTGGGTTAGCCTTTGTTCTCCTTAGAATCGCCCTTCCCTGCGGACCTTGTTGAGATTTTGGAACAGTAAGTAGTCACAGGGGCTAGATCTGTGCTGTAAGGAGGATGGTTGATTAAATAAAAGAGAAGGTATCAATTGTAGACATCACTTTATGAGAAGTATATAAGTGGCAATGCAATGGCTAGTGCAAACTGATGAAATTAAAAGTATTTTAAGTACTAGACAAGAAATGGCAGGATTATGAAAATTTGTGTCTGAATAGATAAATGTGATAAGGTGCAATTCCTTTATTTTAATCCCCTCCTTCAGGGTTAGACCAAGAACATTTTGATCTCACCTTGTAAGAGAGTGCCATGGTTTGATGTAAGCCGCATCCAGGCTTCAAGCTCTATGCTATTCAGAGAGCCCCAGTATACCATCTTACAAAAGATACTGGTGGTTTTTTTTTTCATTTTTTGGTGCACTCAAAAATACTGGAGACCAAGAAATGAAGTTCAAATGGAATTTTTTCTTCCTTGATTTGTCAGGTTTCATTTATTTCTTTACCTTTTGTGAATGAATGTCTTTCACTCTTCATGTAACTAACTAATCGAATACTTAGCCTCTAACTTTCTCAATTGCACTTCATTAAAATGTTTTTCATGTTATTTTATGCAGTAAAAATTAATTACTTATACAAATGTTCAATCATGCTTATCATAGCACCACACTAATCATTAATAGTTGTATATTTTCTTCATTTTCAGAGTACCGAATACCTGGTACAGCTGCCCCTGATGGTTCTTGTACTTTTAAGTATAACAGCTCAAGTCGGAAAAAAGGAGAATTCAATTCTCCTAGGTACCCTTCCAACTACCCCTCCTCAACAAACTGCACATATGAGTTCACTGCCACTGCCAATGAACAGGTCTCTATAGTTTTTGATAATTTCAAAGTGAGAGCTGATTCAGTTAATTCTACGTTCGGTTCATATGGGTAAGCAAAAATTTAAGTATTTATAAATTTTACTGATTGTAGATTTTGTAAAAATCATCAATGTTTTTATTAATTCCATATTTTTTTATTAATTAAATAATTTTATTTTGATTAATGTTTTAGTAAAGTATACATTTTATTAGTCTTCGATCAACGCCATAATTCGCGCAACAACCTCTGTCGTCAAAACCATTTTTAATGTTTTAAAATTATGAATTTTCTCTTTAAGAAAGAAAGGAAAGAAGAAATGCCAATCAATGTGTTTCTGGAGACAAACTGAATTCAAAATTATGAATTTTTCCTTTAAGAAAGAAAGGAGAGATAAAGTCCATCTTTCAGTTTATATCATTAATCCTAGAGAGGATTAAGACATTTGTTGTCAAAACATAAGGAATCGTACTCCCATTTGATCTGTCGTGCCAGTTATTACACCGCACACAAAAATAATTATTTAATCTGCATTTTTCAGGTTTTCAGGAAACAGTTTTTCAGGGAAATTTAGACAAATGACCTAATTTCATTCTTTTTAAAGGTAATGTATATGAGAAACAGGTTTCCCTCCATAGTAACTGGTTTCCTACCATGCTACTTCAGCAAGCTAGGTTTTGGTCTTCCTAGTCACAATTAATTCAGGGGTGCTGCCCTACTTTCCTTTGCAAACTCCAACTTCTTTAAACATAGCTTTAGATTTGGAATTTCTCTACTTAATCTTTGTGACATTGACTGTTAGTGTTTTTCCCTAGAGTTATGTTTCAATGAGCCCCTTATTAGTTATGTTTATAAGAGTATTTTCAGGGTCCTTCCAATGGAGGTCATATCCATAAATCTTTTGAGTTTTGAACTGTCCTTGAAGTAAGATCCAATAAATTAGATAAATTACTTAATTGGTTCTACTGGCAATGGTATCTAGAGTTACCTATCAGTAGGGCCCCACATGCTGAGGGAAGGCTACTTTAATTTGGATGTGATTAAGAGCAATCCATCATCACTGAAACACACATGTAACAATACAATTTCCATTCAAAGTTTCTTTTAATTAATTATTTATTATTCAAAAGCATGGTTTTACAGAATTTAAAAAATACAAATTTTTATTTTCATTACTCCGTCAAATTTGTTCGCAAAATTTGAGCTTTAGAAATTTGTTTTTTTATGAGTGTGTGAGTATATTTTTTGAATCTGTGTTATGGTAGCAAAACTTTGACCAAACCGCCAAAAGGATTGAGGCATAATTTCAAAGGTTTGTAACAAAAATACACAAAAAGATACATCCTTTTTCAAATGTATCTGTGCATTAGTTAAAAAAGAATTTTATTGTAGACTGAAGAGACTTTTTGATAAAGCGTGTTTTTATGTTAAATAAAGAAGCTTTTAAAATTTTTTTAATGGATTTAAAATAAATAATTTAATATTTATCATTACATAATTTTAATTCTTAAGGTGTAACTAAAATTAACAAAGAAAAATATTAAAAAATAATCCTAAATTAATAATTTGATGCTTTTAATGTTTTCAAAAATAATTATTTATTTTAGAACCTCTTAAAGATTGGCTCCATTGAAAGACTGTATACCTTCCTTCTAAAGAAACAATTTATTAATCACTATTATTTACTCTATTTATTGAACAAATTGATTTGCTTATTCAGGTCAACCATCTGCACTGAGGATTGGCTGGAAATATACAACCTTTATAGGGATGGGACTGAAAAGCTGATAGGAAGGTACTGCGCAATGACTGCACCAGGTCCACTGGATTCAAACCGTGGTGCAACAGGGCTCAAGTTGCTCCTTCACACCAATGCCGAAGGAGTTTTTTCAGGCTTCAAGGCTCGTTATTCCTTTGAGGTTGCAAAGTCTATTTTTGGAGGTGAGCAGTTTTTTTATGTGAAATTTGTCTTAAATTACTTTTATTTCTAATACTATAATTTTTTTCAAAAGGAATAACTCAATTTCTTTTCTGGGGAATATTTTTTTAAAGAATTAGAATAATTAGTGTAATTGATACATTAGTTTAATCATATATTCATTTATTAATTTAATCACATTGTTTAACTGAATATGGCTAAAGGAAAGTCAACATAAATATAAATTAACTGTATTTCCTAACCATAGCAGGAGAACTAAGAATGAATAGTAAAGTATTTAATAAAAAGATTCTTTAAAGTAAAAAGGGGAAAATAACATGCTGAACTCAAACAACCAGCCCACCTGACTTTAGGTGTACATATTTACAAAGCTTATAGTATATGTATATATGCTATATACTATATATATATAACTAAATATAAATGTTTAGATTTGGATAAATGTATAAAAATAAGGTGATTATTAGTGGTTATAGGTGATACTGCTCTTCAGTAATTAGTTAATTGAGTGCAGCTAAAAATGAATAGATATTTGATAAAAAATTATGCTTAGTGACCAAAAGAGAGTGGGGGGGGGGGTCTTGCCAACAGTGTTGGGACAAGAAATTTGTACATCTAGCCCCTTAACCCAAATACACCACACTGAACCAGATAATCAGGTTGTAAGCATAAAGAACATGACAGAGTGCTCTTGGGGGGTTGAAAATATAAAGGAGGAATGTAGCGACATACCATAAGTGTGTGGAGAGATGATTTCAGACAAAAGTTCAGATAAATTGATAGGATATTCATTGTTTTAACCACCTCTTGACATGTTTGTATGAACACATGCCCCTGTAACTGGGAAAATGTCATGGTTTGCCCGAGTTGAAGATCCTTGGTTCAGATAGTCAAGGTTCAAACCATTGCACCACTGTTGCTGAACTCAAATGACAGTTTACATGCTATCATACAAAAATATTAATTATTGTGAGTGAGGAGAAGTCTGTCTCAGGAAACTCAAGCTAAAACTGTTTTCTTATCCCATCCTAGCTGTCTTTGAATTTATTAAAATTATCAATTTAATATACTATTTAGTATTAAAAATTTTATTTAAACTTCTTAGATTTCTCAGGATTAAGGACAGCCAAACAAAAGTTATTTATTAATTTCTAATTTATCTATTTAAAAAAAAATGGTTCTTATTTCAGATTGTGGAAACAATGAAACCAGTATAGATTATGGTGTGATTGTCAGTCCAAACTTTCCTCATAACTATGAGGGCCCATCCAGGGGAGCAGCAAGCAGATCCTGCAACTGGTATATCAATGTCCGCCCTGACCACAAGGTGCTACTCAACTTTGAATACTTTGCAGTCGAAGGTGATCCAGCGTGTAAGTAACTTACAATGAGACATATTTCTTATTTACTTCTTTATCAAAAATTTCAGACATGATTTAACACTAAACTTCACTACATAGTAGGCCTTAGGTAAAGGAAGCCCTTTACTCTAATGTTTCGGGATCCAAGAATATTTTACATTCACACTATTGTCTTTAAATGAGAAAGGATCAATAGACCTATTAATTATTGTATAAACACAAATGATTGATTTTGCCTTTAAAATAAATTTAAAAATAAACACCTCTGAAAGTTCTTGAATAAATGTTTCACATCAAGGAAAATTGATCAAATGATTTGTATCTTTTGAATGATCAATGTCTTAACTTTCTTAGATTGGGAAGATAGTGGACAAGAGAGCACCAAACTACTCATTGAATCATTTTTCATATTTTAATGCTTTTTAATATTTTTTATGTCACAAAAATTAACTCTGTGATTTATTGATAATTGTTTATTCAGTCTCATAGAACAAGACATGACATGAATAATTTTGTTAAGAAAACTGTGGTTTGTTGAGCATTAACAATAACACACTTACACACACACATATGTAATTAATGTTAGTGGCTATCATTTTTGGTGTCTAGCAGATAGTGTAAAGGAGAAAATGTGAAGTACTTTTTAAAAAAATCTAAATTGAAGTAATATAAATTAAGTTTTATTAATATGGAAACAATTAAATAACTAATAATAATAATTAGTAATTTAAATGTCTCTAACTAGTGTCATTCACAAGAATCCTAATGCTTGATTTCTGTCTTGGGAGGATTTTTTCTTGATAATAGTTTAAATAAGATGTACTCTTATCTACAATATTTATGTATTAAGTTCTATGGGAAAACAATGAAATATTTTAAACAATTAATGAGAGGGAATAGAATAAAAAATCTATCTGTGCCAGCCAGAAGTTCCTGGCTGGGACAGATAGATTTTTTGTTCTATTCCCTCTCATTAATTGTTTAAAATTTATGTGGGATAAAAAACCATGACCAAATAAAATATTTATAAATTAAAATTAAATAAAGTAAATGACGAGAATCGACAAATAGTTTGACAATGTCAGCTCCTTCGAGTTTAAGACGAAGTTCTCGTCTTTCTCGTGGGTTAGGCTCTCGCTAGTGTAGAGGGAATTTAATGAGATGTCTAGCTAGTCCTGATGGTGTAATGGCTTAACACGCCGGCCCGGATAGCAGGAGTCCAGGTTCGTTTCCTGGCTGGGATAGATAGATTTTTTATTCTATTCCCTCTCATTAATTGTTTAAAATTTACGTGGGATAAAAAACCACAACCAAATAAAATATTTATAAATGAAATATTTTGTGCTTTCAAAGAATTTTGAAATAGTTCTATCCTTTCTTACAATTTACTCAAGGAGGATGAATTATTTTATCTATTAATTCTTTTTCTTTTTATGGATAATTAATAAGTC
This sequence comes from Oncopeltus fasciatus, assembly GCA_000696205.2. Classification (NCBI taxonomy): domain Eukaryota; kingdom Metazoa; phylum Arthropoda; class Insecta; order Hemiptera; family Lygaeidae; genus Oncopeltus; species Oncopeltus fasciatus. The sequence continues at coordinate 1,153,152 of KZ806871.1, forward strand.
CCAAAACTTCCATCTTGCAAGCCATAAAATGTTTCTTTGAACATTGTACACACAATTTTAACAATAAAAGTCAATTTTAATATCATCCTTAATACAAAATATTTCCTTAATTTTGTAGCCAGAGGATGTCCTGCTGCAGTTGTAAGACTTTGGTATACTGTTGATGGTCCTCCTTTGGAACTCTGTGGAGAAAAACAACCAACAGACAAGTGGCAGTTTAAATCTGAAGCTAATTATGTCCGAATAAGGTTCGTAATACATATTTAAATATTAGTTTTAAAACTTTTATACAAACATAGAAAACAAAAGAAAACTTTTAAAATATATTTATTACCAGATAATTACATGATATTAAACAAAATTTCAATTATGGGAATGATTTAGGGATTAAGTTGGAAATTATAAATTACCATATTTTTATATAACAATGATTTTGATAAGTGTCAATTACCGTATTACATTGCCATTAGTCCTGGGTTTAAAAAAATAAATAAAAAAATAAAAAATGCTTGCTGAATACAATTTAAAGTGTATTTTTATTACATTGGTATCATTTAAAAAAATTAAAAATATTTATAGTTGGCAAAAGGTTCTGACTTGAAAAGTAGTGATTTTTCTACTTAAGATGAGTATTTTTTTTACTTAAGAACTCATTTCTAAGTTCTATACTTATTTAAGGTATAATTTCTTTTTCTCTTTATACAAATCCAAACTGTTTTATCTATCAGCTAAACAATTGTATCTTAATTTCTAGTTAAGTATCCACACTAATTTAAATGACTAAACTTTCACATTGAACAGTTGTTGCATAACACTAAATATTTAAACATTACGGGATAAAATCATAAAAATGTGGAGTAAGCTACATTATAGGTCCTCATAATGAGGGATCACTCAGAAAGACTCTTGGGATTATGGAAATTACTGGGCCAAGAATAGAGAATAGAGTCCTAATAGAGTAGAGAAGAGGGTGATATAGGGTTAGGATGTTACCCAAGGTCCTGTAGTATGTCTCTTTTTAACTTAAATTATCTCTTAAAAGTAAAATTACTGTAAATTTACTAGTGAGTGAACTCTGTATGGTCTTATATTCCCTCATTCCCTGTATTAAGTCAGTCGTACGATGTTAATTACTGACCAGTTTCTAGTTTCAATATAGTTTTTCTCCCAATACAATCACAAGTTCTTTAAATGGCCAATTCTCCTAATAATGGTTATGGCCCTAGGACCTTGATCATCTTTAAAAGTGTGTAGAGTCATTCTCTTGATTAATTTTAATATTTGGCTAGATTAAAAGTGATCACATGAGTTTACTTGAAAAACTAAAGGGCTGAATGAACTTTTATTCATAGTAATATCATAATAATGCTTTAAGACCAGAGGATTGCAGTTAAAAGGTTAGAGAAACCGGAGAATGTCCAAGACAAGCATTGGCGCCATTATCTAAATTCTAGCCTTATCCACCGCATTAAAAATTATGATACATCTAAGGCTGCATGGGCCCCATACAGTCATTGTTTGAAAATTCAGGTTTAACAAGATGTGTAGAGCTTTTGTTTTAGGGTATATTATGTCTCTCACCCAGAAGCTTCGAATGGTAAAAATAAAATTTCAGAAGAATGGTAGGAACTTATTACTGTAGTAAAAATTGATCAGCAAATATCAATTTTAAATATCCACTAAGAAATGCTTTGTCCATCAGTTAAAAAAGGAGTTGACCTTGATTTAGACTTTCAAAAAAATCAAGTGTTCTAAATGTCAGAAGATGGACCATAATCGCTTCTAGTTGTCCCAGCAAAGGCCAGAATTCCAGAATGGTTCAGAATTCTTAAGGAAAAAACGAATGATGAAATTTTTTATACTAATAAGACTGAGTTTTCTGAGTACCTTGTCTCTTGTGCTTCTACTCATCTTACCAAAGATAGCATAGAAAAATCTATAATAAATGAGAAGTCTTATTACGGCTAATAATATTTTAAGGGAAACTGAATACATTCGAAATGTGCTTAAATAAGGTACCGAATATGTGCCAATTCTTAACAAATTGTCTGTTTTATAGTACATGACACTCAGTGGCATATCACTGACTCAGTTTTATATTACTTTTTATATATACAGTCATGGCTTATATAAAATGAATAGTTAGTTGAGCATACTTTTTCTATTAGATGCCCTTAGGACTTATGACATCAACAGTTTGGCCATTTAAATTAGAAAGATATGAATTATGAAGAAAAAAGGAATCTGGAACTTAACAACTGTTAGCATACACTTCAACAAAAATATCAAGAACAAAACAAGAGGAAAACACCCTCCCTTAACAACAGGTATATCCCACCCCACCTTGGCTAATCTCCCCCAGGAGGAAAGTCAATGTCTCTGCAGGCAAGGAAAAAGCTCTAAAGATGGAATCTGTGCCTTTCCAAAGTGGCTAAGCTCAAATAAATTGGTAAAGTGTGAAGAAAACTTCAATTATTACAAGCCAAATAAGAAAATAGTTGAGATATCTAGATGCATAGTACAAGACTCAGGACTCCCAAAGCCGAAGGAATGAACAAAGTCTGTTCAAATCTTTAAAATATTTAAAGCCCTACCAAATCATTTAAGGATATGACCTCTTTTGAAGCCTGGCTCCACTAGGATCCAAATTTTAAGTTATCATAAAATTTTTGATGATAACCCATGATTCAGTTTCAACATGAGGAGCGTAAAAAATGGGACTCTTATATTTAAAGCTTATTTTTGTTAGATATTAAGATAAGAGAAAGGAAATAGGTTAAATCATCTGATTAACTAAGTCACAAAAAATTTAATTGAAGAAAATTTTCTTGAAAATGTTAAAGAAGTTGATCCAATGATGCAACTTAAATCTAATGAAGTTGTAACTTTCTGGACACTAGTGAACATACAACCGACAAATAGTTCAAACTCAAGGAAGAACTGTTCGAAGTGGAATCCGCTAGGGACCTAAAAACCCCAAACTTGTGTCCAAACATTGAGTTGATCCAGATTTTATCAGCTATTTTATTTCTGAAATAAATGATCCTTTCACTTTAGGGGAAATTCTAATTGTCAGTATGTACCTAAGTACAGTCAATGAAGAACTAAATCTCTACCCCCAAACAATGCTTTGTCTTCGAACCAAACTTCTGAAAGGAGAAAAAAGAAATTAGTGTTTAAAATAAAAATACAGATGGTGATCTCAATTGTAAAGCCAGATTAGTTGTTAAGGGTTGTATAATTTAAAGTTAAAATATAAGAGGGTTAGTAATAGTGAAATATCGTCTTATTTTTATGCCAATTGGGGTTATGAAAATAGCTGTAGACACTCAGTCACTGGTTGTGTATTGAAATGTGTGGATGGTCTTATCTTGGTTTAGCAAGAAACAGAGGACTATAGCATTAAACTATAATTTAACTATATATTAACTATATTTGCTTGAAGCAAAATGCAGTAAGTTTTTTGTTTGGGAAAAGGTTGAGAACTTTAGTTAAAAAATTATTAGAGTCTAATAGTTTTATTAAACCGTCCATTGTATTTTTTAATAATAAAAGGACTAAGGATTTTGCAATGATATTATTAGACAAGTCAATGCTCAAAAATCCCTTGTAGAATAGTGTCCTACACCATTCTATAAGGGAGTATGTTCTTGATGGAACAATTGGTGTTATCCCATATAAATAATAATATAAACTTATTTGTATAGTGATGGCATGTTAGCAAATGTATTCCACCCAAAGAGTAATTTATTCATGAATTTACATTCATGTTAGCCAGTATCTTAAATTTTTGTTAGTATTCTTAGTAATTTGTAAATTTTCAGTTATTGTGTAATATTATCTCATTTACAATATATTTAAAGGGAATAACTTAAATTATTGTAAATTTACTTGTGTACAAGCTTTTTATATTACCTCATTCCCTTTATTTAGTCATTCGTTTGATGTCAAATACAAACTGACTCTGCATTTCAATACACTTTTTCTCTTGAAGCAAGTCAAGTTATTTAAAGAACCAGTTCTTCCAACAGTCTTATTATAACTCAAATTCTTTCTGAAATATTAACCTGGTATTTACTTTTTGGACTACTTAGAGATTCACAAAGTTTTTGTGAGTTTGACTGTACTTTAATAAAGTTACAAGATGGGAAGCACTGCGTGTAAAAGCTGCTTTCAATTAATTCCTTACTCCCTGCCTAGTCTCCTTCTTATCCTAGGATAAGGAGAAGATGGTTTCCGGATATTGTATCGCAGGTAGGTTAACCCCCCAGGTTAGCCCAGGTTAGGGCTCCTCTCTGGGGACGGGTTACGCCCCGGGATAGACGAGCAAGGACAATAATGTGCCCCATCAAAAGTTATAGTGTACAGTATAATGTATACAGAATAATTTTTTTTTTAATAAAGAGTTATAATTTTAAAAAAATTCATTTCTTACTACCCTCCTTACATCCTTTTAACAAATTGTTTGTTATAGGGAAAAAATATAATGGCCAAATCAGTTCTTCCATTAGGTCATTTCTATTTTTAAATATTAAAGTGTTTTTCAGAACTTCTAAAAAGGTTTAAGTTTTTTTTTAAATAAAAGTTAAAACATCTAGTTGTTTGACCAAATTCTGAGCATTGTATTATAAATAATATAGGAATTATTCTATTTTTTTTTCCCTCTAGTTTTATATCTGCGGACAAATCGGTTGGTGCTCAGGGATTTAAGGCAGTCTGGACAGAGATTTCAGAGGGGAGTGACTGCACTGAGGGATTCAAGTGTGCCAAATCTGGCTATTGTATAGCTGAGAGACTGAGATGTAACAGGGTGGCTAATTGCGGTGCAGATGATCCCTCAGATGAACTCAACTGTAAGTCTGTCTATATATATATATACACACACATTCTAAAATTTAAAGAAGAGTGAGGGATCAAATTGGAAATTTCTTTAAAAGTACTTGACTTGAACATTTTCTAGGATATTACAAAGTTTATCTCTAAGGTATTGTAAATATTATTATTATATGGTAAATATAAGGTTAAATATTGAACCCTTGTTTAATTTAAAATTCAATAAGGTCAAACCTGCCTTAAAACATATAAGTTTCAAGATAAAAATCATCGTCCCATAAAATATATTTTTATTGTGTATACAAAATTTGATTTAACAGTGCATGGTTCAAGATTTAGTTTCTTTAAGATAGTAAGATTTATTAATGAATATCATCAAAATTTTTCAAAATAATTTGTATAAGTGCTGTAACAAATAAAGACTGTTTATTTGGATTTCATAGATTTAACACATTGACATCTTCAAAAATATTCTTTTGACAGAAATAAAAGAATATTTTAAAACTTAAGCTTACTCCACTTTTTGAAACTTCATGTAGCATATTTATTTTTTGCTTGCCGCTCTTTTTTGTAGCTTATTTACAAAACTATTATACAACTAATTGAAATGTCAATAACTTATTTAAAAGCCTATCCCTACTTGACATAAATTTCTCTGCATTAAAATCCAAAGATTCTGAAGAGGATGAATTAATGGTTAAAATATAAAAGGTTAGCTTTATCAACTAATATGACCTATTAAATATTTGGGATTGAGGCATTTTGATTTTATATATTTTTGTTCTTTCTCTACCAACTAAACAACAATAAATTATGCCATCATGCCATCAAAAAGAGCATTAGGAACTCTTTTAGCAGTGAAGTTTTATATTTAAAAAAAAAATAAATAAAAAGTTTTTTTGTTTTTTTTAAGTATACCTGCAGGTAAGTGCAATCATTCTCTTGATTGTTTACAATCTTTAGTCCAAAATGTGAATTTTTGTCTGGTTGTGCAAGATTTAGGTAGTGTATGTGTGTGTGAATATTACATGTGATAAGAAAAATTAAAATTGCTCTGCTCTTTTGTATTACATAACATTTATTGACTTCTTGAAGGTCTTTTTCAAGAGTAGGTTTTTAACAAAAATTTTAATTAAGGTATATTAAGCCTACTTTTTAAATAAATTAAGATGTATTTTGCTCATCAGTGTGCATGATATGTAATAATACTTTTTTAATAACTTATGACACCCAAACGAATAGTATTTATTATTTCCCTTAAGTTTAGAATACAGAGAGACAATAAAGAGCATTAATGCATAGGTTATATGCTTAAGTAAATGAGTAAAAGATATCTTAATAATGAATATTAAGTTAAGAGGATTTTTTTTCTTTTCACATTTCTCGATACTGGGTAGTTATGTAATTCCAACAATATTTACTGCAGTAGATAAGAGGTTAAAATAAGTGGCATATGCTGGAAACAATTGAAATTTGCCAATTATATTTGGAATTAATTTTGTTTTCTGATTAAAATAAGGAATTGATTAACATTCTTTAAGTCTATTTCTTACATTTATTTTCTTCTAGTAGTAAAGACAATTTTTTCTGTGTTTGGCAGGTATAGTGGAGGTTGCCATGGAATGGGTTTGGCCATCAGCAATAGGTGGAGTCGCAGGGGGAACATTGATCTTGGCTGGACTTTGTATTTGGTGTAGAAGATTGAGGCCAAGACCACGACCTCGACCGCTTCATCTTCCCCGCCCACCACCCCCCAACTCCGCCCACGTATGTGATGAGCTCGGACAGCGCTTTGCCAGTGTTGACAGTGTCTAGTTGGCTTTCTCCTCGGGCTCCTGCTTTTTTCCTGCTCCGTTTTGTCGTCTACTGATGGCGAGCAAAGTGTATGGTGTAACATCAATTATAATGTACAAAATTGACTTAATTTTATCCTGGGGGGAGCGAAAACAAATAAATGTTACTCAAGAGTATCTTGAGTGGCCCACTGGTTATAAAAAAATATATTAGTGCCTTTCATTATCATTAGATGTCTTTTAAGAGATAAATAATATTTTAATTTAAATGAATTATTTAAGGTTTACTGTGTTGTATTGTTTTTATAACCTACTGAGATATAAATTCAATCATTCTTTATTAATGGAGGAGGCAGTTTGAGAATGGTGAATAATTACAATGATTAAGCATACCTAATAATAAATTATTAAATACTGCTAATATCTTCTTTTATTGGGAAAGTTAGACAAATGAATAATTTTAACTTATTTGAAGTAAAATTATGTTTCGATTTAATTTTATTTTATTATTTTCCCAGAGCCATTAATTAATAAAAAACAGAATCATAGTTTAAGGAATTTTAATTTTCCATATCCAACCACTAAGTATTCTTATTTTTTTAAACCTGACTGATTAATCAATCATTCAGTATCAATCAGTCTAAAAAAAAATGCCCAGTGATGATAGATTTATTTATTTATATATATATA
>KZ806872.1:6436-18356 GCA_000696205.2 Oncopeltus fasciatus
ATTTTTTTGTAGTGAAGGTAATTAGAGAAGTTACTGCTTTTATTTGCAGTCTTTTTTAAAAATTAAAATCTACAGATAAATGAACTTTAATAATTGAAAATGCGATTGAAGAATTTATATTTTATATTATTATTAATTTATTATTTATGTTTAACTAATTTGGGGTTTATCAAAGGTCCATGTATGTATGTCTGGCATACAGGTAGAATTAGCATTCAAGTCGAGGTGGGCGGAGATAGTGGAATTTGCGGCTGACCTGAACACGTGTTGGCCCTACTAACTGAGAGACAGATAGCTGCATCCATATCGGTGGGAGTGGCCACCCTTATCTAGTCTTATCATCCCTTATCGCTTGACAAAGTCAGCTGTTGTTCCCTGTGCCTCTCACCTTGGCATGCTTCCCCGCCATCCCCAGAGGGTCATATCTCACCGGTTTACCGTCAAATCTCCTCTCTAACAGGAGAGAGGGCCCCCTGTTACTCGCTGGCTATCCATCCAGGACATCTTCATTTCCCGACACACACATGTCCTTGGAGCGTTTCTGCTCTTTCTTCTAGTAGACGTCCGCCCTGAAACTGCGTAATTTACCCTATTACTGACACGGAATCCTTTTCTTATCTGACTTAAGTTCTGGTTTTAGTGTACCGTTAGCGAGTTTTTTAATCTCTGAAAGATCTCACTTCAGCAAGTTAACTATTCCATTAGTTTGATGAGGGTATATTTGATGGCTTATACTACTGTGAATATTTTTTTAAACATAAAAATCACAATTTTACTGTTTGCTAAAATAAGTAATTAAATTTAGTTTAGTTGAAAACGAACTAAAATAAACAGTGGAAATTAGCTTGGATAAATAAAGTTAAGAATCAATAATTATATTCTAAGTATTAATTGCAAAATTAAGATAAATAGTTTCATAGTCTTATCTTGTGTAAAACTATTGTAATTATATAATATCGAAAACAAATGACTGTGTATTAACTTTTCATGCTAATATTTAATGCCTAATTATTGTTGTTAACATATTTTACTATAATTAACATCGTTAAAAGTAAGATTATGTTGCATAGTTAATTTTGCATAAACTACCAATAGCCGAAGAAAATTTCGTTTCTGCCTCGCTTGAAAGACACACGAACAGTATATAAAGAACAATTGTTTTTATCTGTCTTATCAATTGGTGTAAGCACAGTATGCTAGGCTGTAGTATACCCTAGGAATTCACGTTGCTTTACTCACAAATCAAAAATAATGAAGTATATTACTAGATTTTTAAAGTTTTATTTTTTTATTATTAATGCATTCGTTTTTATCTGCCACAAATGAATATTCACCCTCCTGAAACATATAAAAAATATAAATAATAATAAGTATATTGATATAGTTGAACAATGACTTCCTATATAACTATTTGTTATTTTTCTGTGTATGTTTGTGTTTTTCAGTGTTCCTCTTAATCATGAACTGTTCTATCCGACAATGATGACTATTATTATGAAAATTTTTCATTATATTCTTTTACTTTTTTTCATTTATTTTGCTGGGATTAATTTAAAATGAATGATCGCCTTGCAGAAATGCTAGAAAAAACTTTAAAAATAACAAACAAAAAAAAAAATGTTTCTCGAAATCAGTTTCAGTATGTGTTTTCTCAAAAAAGATAATTCCAAGCTTCGCAGAATTCTTTATTTATTACCACTGGGCCTTCTTAAGATTAACGATCCCATCACTAGTGCCCAGGGATCTTCCAGTTCACAACTCATGAAGGTAGGACATGCTGGAACTGAGTATACAAGGCTGTGGACATTAAGTAAGTGTGGACTGAGTTCAAAAGGGAAGGTCACCTTAGCTGGCTCTCTGAAAGCTCAACATTCGAAGTTAAATTCTTAAATTTTTCTCCTAATGTTCTTTTCCCCCTAAAAATATTATAGGATACAAATGTTTAGAAATTCAATTTTGCTCCTATCACCTTGAATGAACTATTTCTTGACAATAATTAAACAACAATAGACAATGCATTTTTAAATATTGGTCTTATTCAAAACCCTCCCCTCCTTCTCATCATATTATTACAAAAATGTACTAATTCAAGAATTTACAATAAAAAGGCTAATTATTTTATATTTGGAAGTATATAACACTCTCATTTCAGACATTAGTGAACTACTCTAACGGTTTACAAAATAAGGTTTCAATACCAAATATGATCTCTTTATTCTAAATCTTGCCAGTAATGCAGTGCGTTAAATTATATATAAATTTTATATGGACCATTTCAAGCTTCCTCTAAGCAGGTTCAGCAATGAACTGAAAATTCTCCTAATAAGTCGCGTCTTGCCACGTCCAATGTGTATATCTTTACTTCATTACGGGAACGCTGCTAAAACACCAGTTGGTCCTTAGGAGTAGTCAATTTTTTTTTCGGTTATATTTTGATTATATATTAAATTATTAACTCAAATTTGAAAATTAATGGATCGCTTGATATGATCGTATTACATGCTAGAAAAACTAATTTGTGTTATTTTTCCATATTTTATTTACTGTTTGTAGACTGATATAAAAGCAACAAGTTTTTTTTGTCGTTTATGGTGCATATACTTCTAAGTGTAATTTTTTTAATTCACTGGTCAAAAATTTTTGAAATTCTGAAAAGTGCTAAACATTTACTTACTGGAGTTTTTTTTATAAAAGTTACTCAGAAATTTTTGTAGTGCCTTATGAATTTTTTCTTGTCTGTGTGTGTGTGTTGAGAAGCGTTCGTCTGCGCCTGCGTGTATATATATATATATAAACCACGTCCACTCAGTGGGCACGAGGCATTGAGCCCGTCCTTCCCCCATGAGTGACACGGACCCGAAATATACCCCGCAGAGAGATTCCTCTGGGATTTTTCAAACACGTCAAACTCAATTAGTCCCCCTAACAATGTTCGCAAATAGAATCGACCTGTCGCCATTTACGCTGAAAAATAGTGCGAATAGAAAATAGTTGTCGGGAAGAAACTTATCCCTCGGCCCGAAGAGGTTATATATCTGCTCAAAAGTCATCTACTGAATTGTATGATCTTTTAACAGTTGTTCTGTTTACTATACTCTAGGTACTGTAATGAAAATAAGCCCCGGTATGAAAATAATTTGAAAACAATCAATCCGCATTAAAGACATCTATTTTTTAATTCATGAAAAGAAAAAAAATGCAAATTCCAGATATTATATTAATTATATTATATAAATATAAATTTTGGTCTTTCTGTGAAAAGAGGATTATTAGGAATTCGGTCTTGGCAGTTGAAGAATTAAAAACTAAAAAAGTTACAAATTAGTTTTTAATTCTTCAACAACCGAGTCCGAATACATAATAATCCTCTCTTCATAAAACTTGGCGGTCAACAAATTTATCTCCCAATTTCGTTCCTTCTTTTCCCACGGAAGAATTAGTAATTGTGGTTTAGTACTGATCATGCTCCGTTCTCCATCTGATTTTGATTCGTAATTTATTTATCCAAAAAATGTCTTAAATTGAATGATGTATTATTTTTAAATCATTTCGGGTTGTTTCTATAAAATGACCGTATACATTTTTTGAGTGTCTTCTTCAAGAGGGGTTCTTCAACCCTCCTCTCCTTTCCATCATATTACTACAAAAATGTACTAATTCAATAATTTACAATATAAAAAATAATTTTTGTTTTATATTTTGAAATATATAACTCCCTAATTACAGTCCTTTGTGAACTACAACGGTTTACAAAATAAGTCTCCAATACCAAATTTGATCTCTTTATACTAAATCTTGCGAACACTGGAGTGTAAAACATTTCAACCAAAAATCGGAAAATGCCTAAGTGATACATTTTTATCAAATTTAAATATTATGTTTTAGTATTAATTTTATTGAGGAAAGTTGCATGCCATAGATATGAAATTTAATTGTTTACAAAAATTCATAAGAATTATGGTAACCCATGTCGGTTTCTTAATCTAGGGATTGCGGTTTCAAATCCCACCCTGAACAAAATTTTTTTCGAGAAATAAAAGCTTCTTCTGACTCATTGTTGTTTAGAATAAAATGACAACCTATTGATAGCCCCTCCATCCAGGTCCCTTTTAATAAAAAAACGTTTTATTTCTGGATGATCTGAGTCCCCATAGGGGAGTCCCAATGTGATCATGGTCAAACATTGTTCGCAAATTGATCCAGTATTCTTATCCAGGTTACCTAATTTATGTAAATGATCTAGCAGACATATTATTTAATCAAGTACAAAACACCAATAATACTACTTTCCAAATTTTCCCCACATTTTATTATTAATCTTTCTCATGACCATCTATAATGAAACAAGCTTGAGTCACTTTTCGTGATCGTTGACTTTTTCCCCTAAACATATTCTGTTTGTTATCATTTAAAACTTTTCTGTGTGGAAACGGCCATATTCGTACACAGTCCCAGTCGTTTCTCCGTGCCGATTTCCTATTCAGACTATCTGAAAAGCCTTAGACTGCCGGAGGAACTGACGGCCATGAAATAAGTTTCGAGGAAAATAAATAATTTAGTTGACTGCACTCGAGAGAAGGATTGTATTGAAAGTTGGAAAAGCGGAAAGTTCCCAGTTTATAACTATGTAAGTTTTAACTTCCAGTCACACTCAATTTAAAAGAAAAAGCTACCGGTCTTTTTCTTTCGAAGGACGAGAATTTTCCAAAAATGTTATACTTCACATTTCTTTCTACATTCTTGTAAATGTGTGCATTAGTACATATATATTGGCAAATTTCTCGAAAGTTAATTATTAAATGAAATAGGTTAAATTTGTTACATAAAAGCTTAGAACACTGATGTTTCAAATTAACTGTAATGTAATTGAAATGGACAGTTTTAGAGACCTTTTAATTATTATATATGTTATAATGGAGTGCTTATTGCTTCCTTGTGATTGTATTCCAGGAATTTGTTTTCTCTCTCTCTCTCTCTCTCTCTCTCTCTCTCTCTCTCTCTCTCTCTCTCTCTCTTTCTCTTTATATATGTGTGTGTGTGTGTGTGTGTGTGTGTGTGTGTGTGGGTGAGAGCCACCTCAATAGCTACATTGCTTCCGAATTTGCTTGATCTTGTAGAACCACTTTTAGAATAGAATTTAAAGATCCGAATAATTTATGTAAAAGCGTTTAAACATCCATTACCAAAATATACATATAATATTTATACACTTCCATGTTGTGAATATCGTTCGTAGCTTTCTGGAAGAAAAAGGTTTGGCGTTCGTATTGCCAGTCCTATTTTTCTCTTTGCGGACTACTAGTTCAGTAGTTCATCACCAGATGTATGGACTTGAAGTTGATGTGCCAGCATATGGTTGTATATCCCCTTTTTGAGGGATAACTAGCGCGCGCGTACATAAAGGATGGTCGCCCTGATAGATGAAATCCGTCAGTCTACAACTGACCGCACATCAAGGTATTAAAACCATACTGAAATAGAGCAGTATTAATGAGCTTATTATATATATATTTTACCATTTACGCTNGTTATCAATAGCAGTCTATGAACGATCATAATAAATTATTTATATTATTTATTAATTAGTATTAATTATTTAATAATCTGAGTATTAATATAAATTAATATCGGATTATTAATTAAATAATTTTTCAACAAAAATCTGTAGGAATCCGTCTCTTGTAATTCTTAATAATCAGTAATCAGTATTTTTATATCAAGTAGTATATGAAGTAAATTCAATAATAACTTCCGTGAAATTTATGCTGGGTGTGTTTATGTGTCTATAAAGTAAAAGTACTTAAGTTATCGTAGACTAAGCATATTTACGATATATGTGTAATAGTAAATGACTAATTCGATCATGAGAAGCAAGTGAGTATAAAACGTGAGAAGACTCTGGCTGAGGGTAACACTCTTACCGATATGTCGTTGCATAGTAGTTCTTATCGTAATATTAATTATTGTGAAGATGTCACAGATATAATTCCGTGTTGCCATATATACAGCAGGTTTCCTGCGATTCGCTCTACAAGTCCTGTGTATGCAAGGGTGTCACGTTATCAAGTTCTGACTCATTGGACCACGTTCATTAAGCCTCCGTAGCGAAAGTATTTGCTCGTTACTCTTGTCTTTTCTTTTTACAATATGCCTGCTACATTTCTTTGCTGGTTAACACCTATTGTTTAACTTCCTGTTATTTCACATTCATAATAGACAGTTAGTGTAAAATGTCATCACAGCCTAAATGTTATCATAAATCATTATTTCAACTTTTAAGAAGTTCTTCAGGAAAAGCTGCGTAATCTGAACAGATTTTCCCCATTTTATTTAATATAGATACAAATAAGAGTAAAAGCAATAAATAAAAGCACTTCCCTTAGCGAAAGTCTTACGTAGTAGGAACGTGGGTGTAAAAGAACGATTATACTTTTTCATTGTTAGATGATTTTAGTTGGGGTTCAGTCAAGGTAAATCCAAAAAAATAGAAATTTAAAAATGTATTTTTTAAAAGATTATCTGCAAACGTTTGGGCTTACATTGTAAGCCATCTTCAAGGCTATCATGCAGACGAGAGTAGTATACTATAATTATACTTTTCCTTTCATCGCGGATATCGAAATAGGTAAACGGCGGACTATGTATAACTTTTCTTAAATTTTGTGAATTCATCTTCCCAGCAATTCATAAAAAAAAATTTTCAATAGGTACTTTTTATTTCAGTATTTAAAAAATGTTTAATAATATATGTAAAGCATCATGTCAGTTATTGTTATTATGGGTATTTATTTATTTATATTTTTTAATAAATCTTAGCTTCCCTTTAACCCACTTTGGGTCATTGAGGAAAGAGCTGTATGTAGGTTGCCATCCCATTCTAAACATCCATGGCTGAGGCTTTATCTTTCATTTATCGATAAAAGCTTGCCCTGGGGGAAATTTGAACCCGCATCGCCAGGATTCCGAGACCCGAATGGTTCCCCTGAACTACCCTAGTGCCCCGGGTATTTATTAGACGGTTTGATATTGAGGAAGGTTTTGTCCAACCCTTCAAACCCCCTCCCACGGCCATCTTTAACTCTTTGGAAATAACAAGCAAGAGAACTTTTGAACGTTACTAATGGATGTCAGGGAATATGAAATGTTCAAATATAGCTGAGCACCATAATTGCTGTCGCCTTCCCAAATTCACTGCCACGAGGTTTTTTTTTTTTCCCCAGTCACGTCAATTTAAATTGTGGTGAATATTCTTCGTCTTGCATTCAGGTTACCTCTTCGAAGTACATAAGTCTCTTATGTAATATTTAAAACATGATTTCTGTCCACTTTAACTCCCAAGTAACCCCCCCTGATGATCTGTAAATAAGTTTCTAAATCTGTTTATGAACCGAAATTTTTATTTCTGCTTGAAATTTTGCTCGTTGCTTTTATATACAATAAGAAATGCTGAATTCGTTTTCGGGAGAAATTGAAGGAAAGGAACAACGAAATTACCAGAAATGTTATCTCCATAACAAAAGGTAATATCGCTCAAGCGGGCGTAAAAGTTAGTTTAAAGCTATATACCTGAACAGGTTTGTTCAATGGCAAAATATATATTCGCTATATATGGGAAATTCTATGAGATAATTGTTGAAATATATATAAAACTAAGTCTGTGTGTGTACATAAATACAGGGACCAAATTAGGTTTTAGATATTAACTGTCAGCCGGGTAGTTAAAGGCTTTACAAGGACAAAATATAAATAGCTTAAATGCCATAGTTAGTCATTGAGGTTATTTTGAAAATCTATGCAAATTTATTTATTGAATGCAATAGGTCGAATGCACCAATGACCTAAGTAGTAGATTCTCTGGCAAAATAAAACAAAAAAAAAAAAAATTAGATCGATTTTTGTAATGTTTACATTCTATACATTTTTTACTAATGAAAGACGCACATTAAAGAAATTATTTAAGAGCTGAACTTCACGGGTCGGGTGGGCCACAAAATTAAAACTAATTTTTTTGTACTGAATTGTATATTATTAAACTAATTTGTTTTTGGATTTATTGATATTAGAGGATTATGAAAGGGGTGGTGTAGGGATAATCCACCACAGAGGAGCTGATTATTTGTGATAAAATGACTAATCAATAAGCCGAAAAGAGCGTGTGCAATTGAAAAAAAAGTCAACACTTCACAAGTCCCTTCCCCTCTTCATTCGATTTCATCCAAAAATTAATTCATTCTACGTTTAGCAGTCATAAATTCTCAACTTAACTTCTGTATTTTTAAAATAGGAGAGTGCGTTCAACGCTGTTATATAGTTTCCTTAGTATTCATTTATAGTACTAATATGGAATATAAATTTATAAAATTATATTCAACACTTTTTATATTCTAAGAGTTTGCTTTCGAGACTAGATGGATTAACTATTCAGTTAAATATTTTGGGAACTACAATTGTGCGTTTGTAGAATGACAGCTATCGAAAGTGAAAAAAGTAGAGGGGTGTTTGGAGTAGTCCTTATGCCAGCCTACGCAAACCACGTCTAAAATGAAGAAAGTATATAGACAAATGCAGTCAGGAAATACGGTAGATGGCAGCAGCCGTGATGAGTTTCCAGGTAGATCTCCCCGGCCATCGAGTGCCCTGTATAGCTCCTCGCAGCTGTCTATGATGGGGTGACCTCTCCCGCAAAAATACAAAGAAGGATTGTCTCTAAATACCGGACCGTCCCGAAACCCCCGTTCCTTCTGTCAGGCGGAGCATGATGAATTTCCGAACGGCTTCCCGTCGACGCTTGTCACGCTGTCAGAATAAAGGTTCTCCCACGAGAGGTATTTACTTTTCCCATTTCGGCTATTTTAGCTCATCAGCCGAATAGGTAAAATACATTAGGACAATAAAATAGATCCCCCCACCCCCTCTCACTCATAATTGAGGGAAATTAGGCTAAACTTTAGTTGTCCGGAAGGATGCTTTTTGAGGTATGTGATTATCCGTCACGAGATACAATCCGTGAGCGATTCTCATATTCATTTCATGTTCTTTCTAACATATTACATTTTTTTAAATTTATTAAAAATAGTTTTCAGTAAATCAATGCTTCCATTTTGCGTTCTTGTGAATAACAGATATTTCTTATGTTAGGTTCAGTTTCACATATACTGTTCATCTTGCTTCATAATTGTGGAAGGCAAAGATATTTCCCTTATTATTTTATTTCGGCTTCAAAAATTACTGCAAAATGTGTTGGCGATTTCAACCAAAAATTAATTCATCCAATATTTAGCAATAAANTTGTATATATGTACACCAATCTCTCTTCAGTCCTCACCGACGAAGGGCGAGAGATCACCGAAAATTATACTCATTGTGAATTTTTCTTTTTGTGTGTTCACTGCACTCTTTATCCCACCTGTAATTGATTACTATATATACATATACATATACATACACATTTCTTTTTTCCTTCAAATAAGAAGACGTGTAAGAAAAAGTGTAGGGAACACACAAAATAAGAAAAAAATTACAATGAGCAAAATTTTTGGGGAGATTTACTCGTAATTTTTCCTCTTTTTTTGTTAGTGTTCACTGCAATTTTTCTCCCACTTTTTCTGTTTTATTATATATATATTACTGCCACGAGCATTTCATTAACTGATATATATTTATCTTTCTCTCTCTCTCTCGTTATCATTTTTAAATGAACCATAATTTTATTAACTATCTCATTGAAGGACACGAGAAATTTCATTGTAAATGCTAACACATGTGTGTGCTAACGAACGTGTTAATATCATATATATGAGGGTATACCTTTTTAATTACACTATAATATTGAAAGGAAAATTAACACGATTGGCGAAGTAGATTAGCGCCTCTACTATCTCTAATGTGGAAATGATAGTGAAAGCTTGTGTAAACTCTCCTTCTCTCTGCTCCACGACTGAGCTCTTCTAGGCTTCACTTTCAAGTCCTGTCTCCGATAATTAATACAGAACTTCGCTGCATATTCATTTTGCAGTATGCGCCCCTTTGGGGGGGGGGGGCTGGTGCTTTACACAATTTTCATCTGATCAAGGCTCACTGTTCGCCCAGAATAGTTTACAAAGGTTCTACAAATCACTGCAAATTCATTCGTCTAATGGTTATGCCTCACACTTGTATTTCAATTTAAATCGAGAAAGAAAAATTCATCATCAAAACACACTTGCATTTAAAAAAAAAATCAATCATACTTTTACGCTTTCGTATAAAGATTGTGCTGCATGGTTTAAAGAAATAACTCCTAATAGGATCCAATAGAATTTGTAATTCAATTAAAGCATTTGATATGTTAGAACTTTATAAAAGATCAATATAATTATTATGAGTATATTAAACTAATTCTACTATGTATTTATTTTATTTTCTCTATACCTCTCTATCTCACGTAGCTACACACTAACAAACACAAAGGTCGAAAATCCTTATATTACTTATTTAAAATAATTAAATAAATTGTATGTAGTCCCACGTTAGATTTTCTACAAGAAATGCAAAGGTATCCAGAAAAAAAAAAATCTTACTACCTCAGCCGGAAATCTCCCTGTCCGGAAAGTTGGTGACCCGAGTTCGATTCCCGGAAACGAAGAAAAAAATTTTTTTTTTTCTGGTTCACTTCGCATTTCTTATATTACTTAAATTCCCTGGTTAAAATTCTTTCAATTTGTATATGTTAAGTTTCTAGTTTGGTAAGGGATAGCAATACAATTTTTTATTAGTTTTCATTAGTAGTTGACGTCGCCTGTAAAACTTATGCGCGGTGTTTGAATCAACTTAAGAGAATAAAGTGAATTATATTTAATATTTTTCATTTAAAGTTTCTGATGAATGAAATATAGAGTTTCTTATAAGTTAATATTTCCCAATATTCATGTTCTACCATAATTTTATTTAAAAAAAAATCCTGTTAGGGATGATATTTGAGAATGTACCATAAATGTTGAGCTACTCTACCCCCACCAACATCAATCCCTGCAAACGTATTTGGTACATGTAAGAGGTTGCCCTAGAGAGCACACACGTCCAACCCTTTTACTCTTGCATGACCTCTTGTTTTTATCTGTAACTAATGAAATCAACAGATCTGCTTCATTTTCGCGTGATGGACGTTTTTGTGAAAACTGAATAATTTATTTGGCTATTCAAATTCATAATGTTAAGTCATTGTGTCGGGAAACTCTGTTATTGTATTCTTATGTAGTTATATTCTCCTAAAGTTATCGGTATTACTAAATATCATTTAGCTACAGTTTATAATTATTGCAATTTGCATATTATTGATAGTTCTCTCCCGGATGGTATTACGTTTTCATGAATTATTTTCACCTTTGATTTATTAGTCGTAGCTATTGTACTTGTCTAATAGCAACTATTATTTATAATTATTCTTGTTGCGGAAGACAAATTGTTACTTCTTTCATGAGGAAGGCCGCAAGTGGCCATCATGCTTCACTTGGTTCATTATAGGTTTGCAGGAAGCTAAGGGTTGTGCAATTACGATTAACACATTTTTATAATATCCTCTGCTAATTATTTATTTATTTATTTTTTCACTAACTCACATACAGACACAATAAATGTGTGAGTGAGTGTGTTTGTGTGAATCTGATAGATCGCTTGCGTCTAAAACTTTATAAATTAAGAAATCAATTTTTTATTCGAGTTTCTTTTAGCAAAATGGCGTGACTTGATTAATAGCTGATATACTGGCCAGTGAAAACCATTAAAACACTTATTTTGCTAATAAACTAATGTAAATCAAAGAGTAAGAGTGAAATATCTATTCAATGTAGCTGAAGTACATAAAACTTATATTTAATACTGTTAGTAGTTATTTATATTATAAAAACGCCATTCATCTATAAATACTTAATCTTCTCTCTCT